>BQNB010028568.1:0-56535 GCA_026074375.1 Tanacetum coccineum
TAAACAACATCACAAATATCTTCTTATTGCCGAAATTTTGGCCAAATATACAAGTAATATAAGGAAAACTCTTCCAAGTTGGTAAAAAGAACACCATACCTCTTTAATGCCACACCATGCCTTGTTTCTTTGACCTAGAGACCATCCCTAGGACCATACCATGTTCCCTTGACCAAGAATTACACCATATTTATACATGTATCTAGTAAGAGAAGTCATTCATGCCTAAACACTTACCAAAAATCACCAAATCTCTCCCTCTTGCTCACATATAAGCTACGACACAAGCACCCCTTTTATAACAATCCATACAAAATTTTATTCAACCTACACACATCTATACACATATATCCTAAGACATTCTAAGCTATTCCCAAGCATTAGCTAAGCATTTCCAAGTATTAAGCAAGTGAAAGAAAGCTAGGGTTTACATTAAGAAAATAAGGGTTTTCTTAAGTGCAAGCTTTGGTTTTGTGGCTAAACAAGGGTTTAGCACTTGATTATCATCATCATCATACCTCATAAGGTCTACTTGAACTCTTTATGTTCTTATAATTTTCATTTTTATGCATATGGTACATTCTTTATAAGCTTTAATCACCATTTAGGATTTTATATTCTTGAAAATGAGTTTTTCTACTTGAAATGTCACATGGTTACTTTTAGATCTGTTGTGTTTATTACAATATAGTTAAAGGGATGATTAAATACTGTAATCCATGTTGTTTTGGTGTATCTTTGATTATGGTTAATTAGGGTTTTAATAGTTTATATATGTGTTAAGTTAAAAGTAGGATCTACATAAGACAAGTTTAAGATTAAATTATGGACTGTATAATGTTACTTGAACACTAAAATCAAGTTATCTTGGAAGAAATACACTTGTTCACATTGGCTTATGTATAAAAATGCATTATGGACAAACTAGTTAACATTAAGGGTTACTTAAAGTAAAGGTTATGGTCCTTTATAGTACTCGTTATCATGGATTTGTACGTTGGTAACTTGGGGACATATGACGGACTATTATGGACAATACAATTTTATATAAATGGTATATAACTTATATGACTATATAAGATAGTGGTAAATACAAAGTGGTTAAAGTATAAGAATGGTTAAAAATGGTTTCAACAAGCTCAACCAAACATTTTCCGTCCAAAATCAGTATATTTACCTATTTACTTTTATTTTTTTATAAGATAATAAAATCACGACGATTCGAAAAGGTAAGAAAACTGTCAAAGATTAAAACGGATAAACTCGTTACGTTAAAAACGAGTTTTATACGTTATTGAACGGAGTTATAAAGTATTTTTATAAATACACATTTTTATAAATATTATAAAAAGAAAGTCGTTGATATTTTTATAAATTAATAATGATTTTAGGATTCCAAAAATGATAAGAATCGTATTTTTTTCAATAATATCGAACCGAGTTAAGAATTTCGCAAGGTTTACGACAATTAATACTTTTAATTAAAACTATTTTTATAAATGTTTACATATTTCATGAAGAAAGTAATATTTATATAAACCTCATAAATATTTCTAAACTTTTCAATTACGAGAACGTACTCGAAAGAATCGTTTACAACGGAGCTTTAACGATCAAAATACGATATTTACGGGTTTTTACGACACATCAAATACTGGGTCTTAATAAAAACTACGTTGATGGAAAAGAATAAGTTTATGTCTCACAAGAGGGTCAAACATAAGGGAAAAGTTCTAAATTTTATTAAACTCGTTTAATACGAAGAGATGGGCATAAGATACGCAAGAAACGGATTAGAAAACGTTGAAAGTTATGACGATTTTACCAAAAAGTATGGGATTATAAAACTTTTAAATTTAATAAACTTGTTTTCAACTTAAACATTTAGATTGGTGATTAGTATATAGACTTATGCATGGTTGGAGTACTTATTGTAATTGTGCTTATTACCGACCTTATTTATCTTGGTTGCATTTGATCAATTCGCGTGGCGCGTTATTGAGATATACTTGGCATTACTCACTCAAGGTGAGTTCATAGCCCCACGTTTTACATGCTTTTGTTTTATAAAGTTTTTGGGGCGAAAACCAGAAATTTTTTACAACTGGACACAAGTGGTTAAGTTTACACTTATTGCATTACATGTTGCCTATAAGTAAGCGATAACCCATTCTGAGCCCATTATCATGAATGTTAATTACGAGCGCGAATGGTTAAAAATAGATCTATTTGGTTTTGACAACGTTCGGGTGATTTTGCTATCATAGGGAAACGAAAGTATAGCATGTAAAATATAGGATGTTGCGGGTTTAGAACATCAAGCCACGGCAAATGTAGGCCATTAATTTGGATCACATACACGTCAAGCTTCAGTGTCATGAGTTAGATGCAACGTATTTTAAATTCTATGATGTCTGATCTTGTTGCAATTCAGCAATACACTTGATGAGCTATTGTGGTCTACAATATATGATTTATCAAACCTATGGAATTCACCAACATTATTGTGCGTTTTAAAGCAAGTGTTTTTCAGGAATCAATAAGCACGAGGTGCGATGGATACATTGGGTGGTTTTGATTTGGATTGTCATTGATAAAGCATTTTGTCGCATTTCATTTTTGTTATATATTATGGGCTAAAAATCTTTGTATTTTGATCAAGTGCACAAGTTAAGCTTCGGGCTTATGTAACAATTACTTTGTTAAAATCCAATGTATATTTTTCAAGACTTTTTGGTCGTTCTAATATATGATTGTGTTATTGACTTTGAGAGTATACACGCCCGGACCATTATACGTGCGACGCAAAATGTTGGGGGTGTTACAGATTGGTATCAAGAGCCAAGGTTATAGAGAACCAGGTCAAATGTTTTTGCTGGACTATAACCGTTTTCAAAAGAGTATTCAAACCCCTTTGTTTACACGGGACATACATATGTGCATACATTCATGCATACACTGCTTGTTGCATTGTTGTTGGTAGATGCACTATATTTGATATCATGTTATGATATAAATGTATATTGCTATAAGAGTCTTATATAATATACTCATATAAGCCATTTCTGCTGGTCACAGTAGTCATGTCAGCTGATTCTGCCGTTACCTATACTTCTGTTCACTCTGAGGCTCGATCTTGGAGTATTCCATCTGAGGATCCTTACGAGGAGGCTGCCCGACAGTTGTTGGAGCAGGCACCACGTTCTCCAGAGTATGTACCTGCGGACCATGTACCAGTGTACATTCCGGAGCCTGAGCATCCTGAGGACTTAGTGCCAGCTGAGGATGAGGCACCTACACCTCTACTACCACCATCCTTTTTATCTCCACGTAGTCGACCCCTTAGTCCTAGAGCACTCGAGGTTGAGATGAGAGATATAGCATCAGCCTTCTATCATTCACTACACCCATCAGAGACCCCACCATTGTTACCTATACCTGCACCATTACTAGCGCCGAGCTGATATTCCCGAGGTGACACACGCCTCGGTAAGAGATACTACTCACTCTTCTCCAGGACCTGGGTGTGAGGTATGGAGAGAGTTTGCTGCTGTGATGCCTGCGAGAAGCCAGGACCGACCACTATGGCCATAAAGGTCGATCATAGTCTATGTAGGACACTATGGAGATCAGGTTTCGAGATATAAAGGGAGGTGGTGACCGCTTAGACGATGTAACAATTACGGGTAGTTACCAGGTAGATGTTCGCAGTACGAGTGAGTCTTGAGTTTGACACCACGACATCACGATGCCAGAAGGATCGTGAAGCTCGTGAGAGCTGAGATTAAGGTAATGAGGAGAGAGAGACTTGCTTACAGAGCAGTGAGTATGGAGAACCGTCAGCCTTGGCTAGGTCTGAGGCTCAGGCAGCGGCATTAGAGGCAGAGTTATGTATAGAGACTGAGATGCGTCACCACGAGTTGGCAGCGTCAGGCTGCAGATGATTTGCTGTTCGTATATCAGTTCGTACCCAGGCCTGGATGCTGGAGGGCGGGGACACATTCGAGAGGACACTGGGTAGCACGTTCTAGACTTTGGTTATGAATTGTATTACTATGAGTCTGTTAAGTTTTATTGGGTTACTCCAGTAGCAGGGGTATATATCTTTTGTTTTGGGTTAGTATCCATGTATAGATTCTTTTAATTCTGATTTAGCTATCTGTTTAGCCTACTAAGTATTACGGATAACTCCCGGCCTAGTATGGCTTTAGGTTGTATATACTTCTTTTGAAACCCTAATCCTAGAGTATCATTTGTATCTGAACCATCCTGTATGTATTCAGGTATAAATGAAATTGATGGTATTATGTCATGTTTTTATCGAATTCGTGTTGAATGAATGTCGATTTGGTTATATCATAGTTGTACATTTCACTGTGTGATGTGATCTCACTTTATTTATCATGGATATGTTATGTCACGTTATGATTGTATTGAAATCTAACGGGTATTGTATTTTCTTGTGATTGAAGAAAATGGCACCAAAAAGAGCCACAAGGTCAACACGGGCCACAACAACAACACCAGCCCCAACAGCAACCACAACCACTACGGTCACAAATGCCCAACTCCAAGCTATGATTGATCAAGGTGTCAGTGCCGCTCTGGCCGCACGTGACGCAACTAGGAATGGCACCGATAGCCATTCTTCGGGAACGGGTGTCAGGGGATCTGAACGCGTTGCCCGAGAGTGCACTTACCAGGATTTCATGAAGTGCAAACCTCTGTACTTCAAGGGCACTGAGGGAGTGGTTGAGTTAACCCAATGGTTTGAAAGAATGGAGACTGTCTTCCGAATAAGCAACTGCTCGGTAGAAAACCAGGTCAAGTTCTCTACTTGTACTCTATTAGCAAGTGCTCTAACATGGTGGAATTCCCATGTTATGACTGTTACTCATGATGTTGCGTATTCAATGACTTGGGTCGATCTAAGGAAGAAGATGACCGACAAATATTGTCCACGAAACGAAATGAAGAAGCTTGAGGCGGAATTGTGGAACTTGAAAGTGATAGGTACGGATGTGGTCAAGTATAACCAACGTTTTCAAGAACTAGCGTCAACGTATAGTGAATTAAAGGGGAGTACTGTTGGATGCGTAGAAGCAAAACCAAGAGGAGGAGCAGCCTAGTTCATCACGTGAGTTTGAGGGTTTTCATAAAAGGAACTTAGGCTTTATACATTGGTTAATAGGGTTATGGTGTGATGGGTTTATGTACCCTTCTTTCCAAGTCGTATATGAGGATTTGATTGTAGGAGTACATGATTTATCTTGCTAAATTGTAGGAGCACATGGGTTTTTATTCAAGTTTTATCTAGCTTCCTAAATTATCGAAGTTAAAATTTTGGTGTAGTTTGTTTTAATGAGTTTTTACTTTGATAGAATTAAATGAACGTGACCATGTAACTTTCTTGTCATGAAAAATAAATTAAATGATGAATATGAAGGAATCGTGTAGGGTCTTAATGAGCTTGGGTTACGTCTCTAGCTAAACGTTAAATTTTTGTGCTCACGCGATTTAACTAATGCAGTTTAGATGCATAGCTACGCGAAATAAGCTAAAATCTAAAAAAAGAAATAATTAAATAATGAAAACTCAAAGTCGTAACATGACCTGAAATCACAGGGTGTTGTAACACCCTCAAATCTGAGTACGCAGCGGAATGTTGAATATCCGAGGGCGTTACATTTATGTCCAATAGCACAAGATCTGAGAACGACTACTAAACGTGTCGTTTGAAAAAGATACATTGGATTAACAAAATACTTGTTTGTTACATAAGCCCATGGCTTCAAATTGTTCAACAATATAAATAAAGATTCGGGTTTATAACAATTGTCCTCAAAATGTAATAAGACCCCAAATCTTAAGTGTTGACTCTTCAATTATTGACTTCCAATGTATCATCGCACCTCATGCCTTATTGACCTGAAAAACATGCTTAAAACGTTAACATAAAGTTGGTGAATTCATAGGTTTATGTAAATCAATTGTAGGACCACAAGATTTCCAAGTGTATGATTAAGCAACAAATGCAAACATCATAAAAAGTAATTATGTTTTCCTAAGCTCATGACACTGAAGCTCAACATATATGAATGCAAATATATTTGCCAACAAGTGTTCATGAATGATGTGCTAACCCTGCAACATCCCAAATTCGACATGGTATACGTTCGTTCCCGGTGATAGCTAGTCACCCGAACGGGGATTGTCAACCCAATAAGAACTATTCATACCATTCGCGCCCACATAATGTAATTCCCAATCACATCTATGCAATTAACAGTTCATGATCATGGACAGAATGGTTATTGTAACTTAAATCAAACACGGAAGTCCATGTATAAATGTACACTTGCGTCCAATTTGTAAAACAAGCATGATCCCACCCCAAGGACTTAAATCTTTTAAATCAAAGTACAACATGGGGCTATGAACTCACCTTCGAAGGTAAGTCCTCTGATTTAATATATATAACCAAGCAGTATAAACACACCTGTCCATTAACCTAAGTAACACGTTCAAGTCTTATGTCCTACATATTTAGGGCTAACGACCTAAATGTATAAACTATAACAATTTCTAGTTTATATATACTGTTATCACTTGTGTGGTGGTATACACATTTTTTGTATTCGTTTTCCTTGCTTGCTCTTCGAAAGGTGTACGACTATATATTGTAATAGTTAGCAAGGAGTGTTAGTATTAATAATAAATACACCTATTTATCATTCGCGTGACTTTATTATATAATTAATCCGTATTATATCAAAACCCGGGAAAACCCCCTTAGACCGATAACCATAATGTTATTTAAATCACTTAATTATATAAAACACCCTTAGGTTTTCATTATTGGCAAAAATAGTCCTTATAGTTTAAAATAGAATATTTACCGTTTACACCCATGAGTTTCCATATTGATACGTTTAGTCCCTCTATTTTACAAAAATTACATTTTTGGTTCTTATGAGTTTCAAACAGTCCCTCAAGTCAGGAATGTCAAAAAAAGTATTATGAAATACCAGCAGTATTAACAAAATGCAACAGTACAAACTCGTGCTAGCAGTACTAACTCTGCTAGCATACAAACTTCTGTTATGCAGTACTAACATATGGGGGGGGGGGGGCTAGCATACTAACTCCGCTAGTAGTACTACTTCTGACTAACAGTACTAACTTCTTAACTGGTAGTATTAAACTTCAAATATAGCTCGTATCATACAACCGAATTAGTGAGTACAAATTTTGTTAGGGTTTTTGTTTGAGCTCGTGGTTAGACACAAGAAATTTAGGAAATGTCATAAACAGTATTATTAATACACTATCATATTAACCATATACTAGCAGTTATTAACCTCTGCTAGCAGTACTAACTTCTGCTAGCAGTAACTAACCCTGCTTAGCAGTACTTAACTTCTGCTGAGCATACTAAACCGCTAGCTAGCAATTAAAACAAAAATTATTTAAAATATTTTATAAAAATATATATTTATTTTTTTAATTAATTCTAACTTCTGCTAACTTATTTTAGACATATCCAACCAACCCTAGTTCGACAGATCTTATATGTACACATTCTTTATGAGCAAAACGAGTTGTAAAGTATTATGATACGTGACTAAAATATTTCCATTTCCAACAAGTTATCCCCAACACTCGGATAAATATTTTACCTGTTGCTTGTCTAATTAAAACATTCAGGCTTATACACAATCATATGTTACTGCCTTATGGCTTTTGGTTCACCACACAAGTCTAAATAATTTGTATATGTAAGACGTAGACTGGGTTGTGTCATGCTAGGACACGTCCCATGTTAAGTTGTTTTACACATAAAAACCGTGCCTTAGACACATGAAGCAAACATGAAACTTGAATATGAACGTAGGCTAAGACACTTACAAGGGTCCTAGCTTCTTGAACGTGTGTGTATGCAAGCAATGTGGCAACCCACATGTGTAAAACCCGATCAATAACCAAACCCTAAGCTTCAAAGCTTTGTATACCCCTCGTATGACCTTAGCCGTGCTTAGGACGAATTTAGGGTGCGTGTAGGCTTGGTTTTGGTGTAACCCAATTGTAAAAGAGGGAGGCGATAAGTTTAGTTTGCTTGAGAGAGTTTGGAGTGTGTGTGAGTTTTTAAGAGTGTAAAATGTCAAGTGTGAGTGTGTATTTATAGACAAGTACTTAGTTAGGTTTTCTAGTCACACAACTAAACCAAATCATGCCCTAACTACTAGCGGTTTTTGTGGTTTTGGGTAATCACACATAGTTTTCTTAAAACCACAAGGTACTATTCTTAATTACAAGATATATGTATAAGATATGCTTAGATACTTGAAATCTTATGATGTGTGTGTGTGTCTTAGGGTTTAGGCCGGCTACACAAGAAAGAGAGCCAGAATGGTAATTAACTCATTGTGTAGGTGGTGGGGGATAGAGTAGTGGAAGACATTTAGGACTAACATTAATTAGCCATGAGATGTACATGTATTTTAGTGATCAATTTGGAGATTTCTAGGTATGCATATATGTATGTCGTGGGTTTTCATATGGAAGGAAAGATCCAAAGTGATCTTTAACCTATGTGTATTAGCTAACTAGAGACATGTTGTACAAATCCTTAAATTAGACCTTGGAATGTACAATTGTACTTAGTAGTAAGAATCTAGTTTATACCTGTCCTATGATTCGCTCAAAGTGTTCTTTAACACAAGAATTGGATTTATTTTGGGTTAAGGTTTTAAAGTAGGTATTAGTTTTAGTCTAGGTAAGTCAAAGGAATTTCTAGGGTATGTCCAAATGTATTTTATAGCGAAACGTAACCCTTTTACGTGACCAACAAAAAAATAAAATACGCAAGTTACATAATTATCTTCTTAATAATTATATATTACTTGGTTGATGTAAACCTCAATTTATTTGATGACTGCTTACATTAAATGGTTATTTCTAGTCTACGTGATTTAGCTCAAAAGCAAAATTAAAGGTAAACGCGTATCGAACTAAAACAAATAGTGACTAATAATAGGAGTCGTCAAAACAAAAATTGGAAAAAAACATGAAAAATGAAAAATGTACAGTACTCCACCGGTTAAAAGAGCCTTGTCCTCAAGCTTAAGTACATTTAGTGATGAACGAAGCCCCGGTTTGTGAAGAGTTATGGGTATTTTTTGTTTGAACAAATCTCACGTTCCAGTGAACTTAGGGCGCCCGCCTATATACCAGCGAACCATAAACCAATGAATCCTCTTCGCTTAATCGTTTGATCTCCCGATCCATAATTTCAACGGGCTCTTCCACAAACTGGAGCTTATCGTCAACATGAATTCCTTCTAACAGCATAATGGTTCGTCGGCGTAACATTTCTTCAGATTTTGACACATGGAAAGTATGGTGAACTCTGCTCAACTCTTGAGGAAGTTCCAGCCTGTAGGTAACTTTCCTAACTTTTGCTAACACCTTGAAAGGTCCGACATATCTTGGGTTCAGCTTGCCTCGCTTACCAAACCGTACAACCCCTTTCCAAGGCGAGACCTTGAGCATAACTCTGTCCCCAACCTCGAACTCCATCAGCTTTCGTTTCTGATCGGCATAGCTCTTTTATCGATCCTGAGCAGGTTGCATCCTTTGCTTGATTAGGACGATCTTTTTCGTTGTTTCTTGGATAAATTCCAGACCAATCAGTTGGGCTTCCCCAACCTCGGCCCAGCACACCGGTGATCGACATTTTTGACCATACAGTGCCTCATAAGGGGCGGCCTTTATGCTAGCGTGATAACTGTTGTTGTATGAGAACTCAGCCAATGGAAAATGCTTAACCCAGCCCTTGCCAAAATCGATCACGCAAGCACGTAGCATGTCCTCGAGAGTTTGAATGGTTCTCTTGCTCTGGCCGTCAGTTTCTGGATGATACGCAGTGCTCATACTAATATCTGTACCCAAAGCTTTCTGAAATGATCTCTAGAAATTTGAAGTAAATCTTCAATCACGATCACAGATAATTGAGGCAGGTATCCCGTGTCTTGCCACTATCCTATTCAGGTATAACCTTGCCAACTTGTCCAATGGATCATTCTCCCTTATTGGCAAGAAGTAGGCAGATTTTGTAAGCCGATCCACAATCACCCAGATGGTGTCAAAACCTTGCGACGACTTAGGAAGATTGGTGATAAAATCCATCGTGATGTTATCCCACTTCCATTTGGGTATCTCAAGTTGTACTAGCAATCCTGACGGCCTTTAATGTTCGGCCTTGACCCTTGCACATGTCAGGCATTTGCTAACATACGTAGCAATGTCTGCCTTCATATTGGGCCACCAATATACGGTTTCATGTCCTGATACATCTTCTCCAACCGGGATGGAAGAATATTTTGACTTGTGGGATTCGAGCAAAATCACTATCTTAAGTCTCCATAGCAAGGTAACCAACTCCTGCTATGTAAACATAAGGTTCCATCGGCTCGTGGTTCCAACTTTTCCTTGGGTATATCCCTTCGGATTATACCGCCTACGTCTCAATCACGAGTTTCCTCTGGTTCTGGCTTCGATCTGACTATCTATGTAATCCGATTGGGAAGATCCAAGCCAATTGGTATGACTAAGGCTCGAACCCGTAATGGCTCAATCCGTTCCTTACGGATCAACGCATCGGCCTCTACGTTTGCCTTCCCTGTATGATAACGAATATCACAATCGTAACACTTAACAATTCTAGCCAACGGCGTTGCCTCATGTTAAGCTCCTTCTGATCGAGAAGTTTGTAGCTTTTATGTCGTGAACACGGTGCAACTGTTTCCCAATAGGTAGTGCCTCAATAACTTTAGGGCAAACACTACCGATCCAATTCCAAATCATGATGTGTATAGTTCTTCACATGAACTTTTAGTAACGAGAAGCATAAGCAATCACCTGTCTCTCTCTGCATCAATATAAGCACCTAAACCTTGTTGGGACGCATCCATAGTAGACCTAAAGTCTTCGCTCCTATCATGTAAAGCCATAATTGGTTCACAGCACAACTTCTGCTTTATTAAAGTGAACAGCGTTCCCTCTTCCTTTTCACCCCAGTCGAACTTGATTCCTTTCTGAGTAAGTTTCGTCATTGACTTAGCAATCTTTGAAAATCCTTCAATGAATCTTCGATAGTAACCAGCAAGACCTAAAAATTGGCGGATCTCCGTTGGTGTCTTAGGAGATGCCTAATCTTTGATAGATTCTATCTTGGCTGGATCCACTTGTATGCCTCTGCTTTCTTTGACGTGTCCGAGAATTTGTACCTTCGGGATCCAAAATTCACATTTTGAAAACTTAGCGTACAACTGCTCCTTCTTAAGCAATTCCAAAATTACCTTAAGATGTTCTTCATGCTCCTTCTTGTTCTTTGAATAAATCAGTATGTCATCAATAAAGACAATTATGAACTTATCTAAGTAAGGCTTGCACACTCGGTTCATGAGGTCCATGAATACCGCAGGTGCGTTTGTTAGTCCGAATGGCATAACCTGGAACTCGTAATGACCATACCGAGTTTGGAATGCCGTCTTTGGAATGTCTTGCTCTCGCACTCTAAGCTGGTGATATCCTGATCTCAGATCTATCTTCGAATAAATACTGGATCCCTGGAGTTGATCAAATAAATCGTCGATCCTCGGGAGTGGATAACGATTCTTCACTGTCAGTTTATTTAATTCACGGTAGTCGATGCACATCCTGAATGACCCATCCTTCTTTTTGACAAACAAGACCGGGGCTCCCCAAGGTGAGGAACTAGGCCTTATGAATCCTTTGTCGGAAAGCTCTTGTAATTGTTCCGATAATTCCTTCATTTCGGATGGAGCCAATCGATACGGTGCTCGAGCTACGGGTGCGGCTCCTGGAATTAAGTCGATTTGGAATTCCACTGGTCGAGCCGGAGGAAGACCTGGCAAGTCCTCGGGAAATACTTCAGGAAAATCTCGGACGATTGGTACGTCCTTTATTTGTTTTCCTTCCGACTTGTCCTCCTCTTTCTTGGCGGATATCTGCGCCAAAAAGACCTGGCATCCCTTTGCCATATACTCTTGAGCTTTTGAACATGAGATAACTGTCAACCGGGATTCTCTCCCGTTGCTACTTTCGTTACCACAAAAAGTCAAAGTTTCATTCCCATAGGGAACTTGAACAAGTTTCTCATCGCACACGATCACGGCGTGACATCTTCTTAACCAGTCCATACCGATAATGACGTCGAAACTACCCAGTTCTACGGGCATTAGATCTATGTTGAACGGATGGTCTAAGAAATTTAAGGTGCAACCTCGTATAATAGTGTCTATCCCGACTATTTTCCCATCAGCTAATTCGACATCATAACTATTATCTAATGGAGTTGGGACGATGTCAATCAGGGAACTAAATGCAGTAGATATAAAACTTCTATCAGCACCAGTGTCGAATAAGATAGATGCATAGTGGTTGTTTAAGAGGAACGTACCCGTGACAACATTTGAGTCCGGGTTCCCTGCTATGTTCCCATTCTTCTCTGCGTTTCCAACCATATACACCCAGCCTTGTGCGTTCCCGTTTCCCTCATTCTTATTTTTTAACTTTGGGCAATCCCTCTTGAAATGCCTTGGTGCTCAACACTCAAAACAACCATTCCCCTTGGGAGCTGCCACATTGCCCTTCTGAGTATTAGCAACGTTTGTGTTGCCAGTACTCTTACCAGTACTCACTGCAATCGAGGCAAAGTGGCCATAGCTATGTGACTCTTGTGGCAACCTAAGTGCACGGGAAAAACAATGTGTGTGTGTGTGTGTACCACCCCCACCGCATCCCCCCCCCCACACACAAACACACAAAAAACCCCCCCCCCCCCCCCCCCCCCATTGGTGTGCAGATGGCACTTGTGCGCTTGGGCAAGAATCCCCATAAGGCTTCCTTTAGCCTGTCCCCATATTATAGACCTTGGCGACATTTTGCCTTTTGAAGGTTGTTGCTGGTGACCATGGTTGTTCCTGGATGAATCTTCAGCCTTCCTTTTTGTAGTCAGACTGCCTTTTTGCGTATGTGCGGATTATCTGATCCATCAAGTCATGGGCCAACTTAATAGTCTCATCTAACGTCCTGGTCTGACAACTTGACATTCCTATAAATGTTGTCAGAAGTCCACAGATGTACTGGACAACCTTCTCATTTCGTTGGCAACACTTGGTTACATATCAGGGTTATCTTGGAAACTTTAGTGGATGCTGGAACATCGTTTCCCTTGACCTTAGGTTCCCACAGCTCAATTTCTACTTTCTTGGATTACACCCTGCGGACATTACTTGCCGTCATCTATTTCTTGACACTTCCAAGTCATTACATATGCCGCAGGACCTAAGGTTTGTTATCTTTCCATTTCCACCAAGTCAAAGCAGCACCTAACAGAGTGCAGGTGGCAAACTTTACTTGATTCTCAATGGCACAACCACTGATATTGAAAACTGACTCCATCTTCTCAATCCACCGAGTCAAACCGACCACACCTTTAGTACCCTTGAAATTCAAAGGTTACCACTTACCATGACAGTCACGTAATAGCATGGGCCTATTTGCACATGCCTTCGGTTATCCTCGTGCAAACTGTAGCTTCCATCTCCATTGGTGGAGTTTCGTAAAAGAGCTTGTTCAATCATTGAGTGACGGATATAGAGTCATGTTGTTTGGGTTGGTGTTGTTAACAGGGGTATTTGGTCCTCTTTTTGTCGTAGGTGCCATGATTTGTCTAGATCACAAAAGACAAAACATGGGGTTATATGACAGAATGTATAGATGAGATATTAACACAAGAGAGGTATATAGTACAACATAACACATCCATTTCAATCATAACTTTGAAAATTTTACATGAAATAGTTGTCTGAGTACAATACAAAAGATCTACCGCTAATATAGGACGGGAAGACCCTAATACTTAACATGCCTGTACAATGACCTAGCAAGATAAAATAACATAAGTCACTAGATGTGACTGTCAGCATCCCAAAAGCATCCTGGTGATCTGGAATCCTAGCCGCTGGTCCTGGCTGTCTAGCTCTCCTATGCTGCTCTCGCAGTGATAACAATTCGGCCTGCATGTCGCTCATCTCTCGCCTCATGTCTCTAATGACTTGGAGGGTCTCTACCATCTGTGCCTGACGTCTACGGTCAGTCTCTTGAAGCGCTGCTAACTCAGCCTGCTGCATCTGAAATCGAGTCTCATGTACCTGATGTTGTGTCTGAATGAGAGTACTCTGCAGCTGTAGCTGTGTCTAGTGTGCCTGGAGGTGGGTCTCGTGTGCATACACATGATCACGATAGGTGTGAAGCTCCTGATGAGTCGCCTTACTCAATCCTATCGAGTGAGCCCAAGTCTCTCGGGAAGCATAGGCCTCCTCCTCCACCATCCATACTGTCTCCTGGAGAGTCATCCTATCCCCCATAAGCAAATCAACCCGCTGCGAGTCCATATCGACTCGCTGTGATATACGAGACCTACTATCCTGAGCATCCTCTAGTAAAGCATACAAGTCATGTGTATCATGCCACCAAGGAGTCTCAGCAAGCCTCTGGTGAACCCTAGTATTGACCTCTCCCTAAGGTCACCGGTGCTATCTCAGGCACGCCTCTCTGGATCTACCCAATAAACCCTAATACCGTACCCAACATCTCTAATCCCTTGTCGTCTCTCCTCAGCATCTACCGTGCTGACAAACCCATAATCTATCCCTCGACCTCTAGTAGGTCTAGCAGTGGAACTCTCTCCAACCTCATATCTGGAGCCTAGAGTGGACAAACACAACCTCTTGCGAGGTGGCTGCTCAGACTCGGGAATCTCGTCCCTATGGTCAACAGGTGGTGGTATGTATAGAGATGGTGGTAGTGGTGGTAGTGGAGGTGATGGTAATGCGGCAGTAACTGCATCAATGAGAGCCTGAGTGGATGCTATCCTGAGTGTCTGGATTTAGGTTGGACACCCAGATGATGGTAGTAAGGGTGATGAATGTGCAGGTGGGGCCATGTACCTAGCAAGGCGCTCCCCTGCAGAGGGTGGTGATAGTGAGATAGGTGGTGATGCTGATAGAGTAGTCATGGCTAGAAGATCGCTTCTCTGACCTCTACCCCAGTGGAGGGATATGGAAGTCAGTGGCCTTAAGGTAAATCCAGCCTAATAGTAATGTCAATGGAGGGTGGTTGTATAACATGCCTGTCACCTCAGGTGGGAAAACATGCTCATCAACAGGTACAACAATAGTAGAGTCGGCCGGAGCTAAGTGCTCCTCCTCCTCCTCATCATCATCCTCATCCTCATCATCCTCATCCTCATCAGCGTCATCCCCAGATGAATCGCCGTCATCATCATCTCCATCATCTCCCCCGTCCATAGGATAGTCAATCGGACCATCCTCTGTCTCATCATCCTCGTACTCCTCTGGATCCTCCTCGGGATCCGACTCAGTAACATATCCGGTGATCAGTAGAAGGGTGCATCAACAGGAGGTAATGTAGTATCCTCAGTCTGGAAACTTATTGCTCATCCTCCAATGGTATATACTCAGGGTATATAGGCTCTGGCACGTAGTCAGGATCATGTGCCTGTACGAACATAGGCTCACGCTCATCCTCGTCCTGAGGAACTGGTGGTGTCTGTGGATCCTCTGGGCCTGGTATGTAATCCGGTGATGGTGGGGCTTCTGGCTGTATCGGGAGTCTGTCGTATCCTAATACGATGACCCGTGGAATACCTCCCTTAGATATCTCCTCATCATCGGCTCCCCAGAAGGCTCTGCCGGGCTCAGAGTCGGTGTAGACAGAAGTGTATGTGACAGCTGATGAAGCAGAAGACATGACTGCTACAAAAGCAAAAATAACTTATATAAGTATTACTTATAGGAAAAATCGGTATGATATGTCTGCAAGCTTAAATTATAAAAGTCTTATAGTAATATACGTAATATCATTTATATACACGTATATCGATCATGTAAGCACTTAGTACCCTACTAATGCTAAAACAATGCATGTCATGTAAGCACATAAATTTGATGCAACAAGTAATGTGTGTATGTCCCATACAAACCCCGTTTGTAAATCAAGTGTTTGAAAATGGTTATAGTCCAGACAAGACTTTTGACCTGGTTCTCTATAACCTTGGCTCTGATACCAATCTGTAACACCCTCAAATCTGAGTACGCAGCGGAATGTTGAATATCCGAGGGCGTTACATTTACGGATCAATAGCACAAGATCTGAGAACGACTACTAAATGAATCGACAATTTTACCATTACTAACAAGTTTAGGTTTAAAATTAGTATTAGAACAAAAAAATATTCAAAATTTTTATGAAAAGTAGAACTGTTATAAAAATAACTACATGCCATATTGGCATGCACGTTTTTTCTAACTTTATTGTCTTTGATGAGAGAGATAAGAGTGGCCATTTGTTCATCGGTAAATCCAGAAGATGAACTTTCCCAACAAAATTATTATTAGAAACATTTTGTTTCTTAAAATTTTGACAAGATTTTTTCTTTCCAAAATCAACAGGGTATCCAATGATTTTAAAACATCTATCAATAGTATGATCATTAAAACCACATTTCTCACACACCAAACCAAAACCCCCACTCTGTCTATTATTCTTTAAACCAGAACCCCACCTTGCCTATTATTATTCAAATTATTAGGTCTTGAAGGTCCAGTACTAAAATTCTGATTAGTTCTCTGAAAATTTTGGCTTTTCACATTAGACACAAAAGCAGAAGCGTGATTCCTTGGAGAGGAACCAGCTACACTACCAACAGCAACTCTGTGAGACTCCTCACTAGAAATGGTAGCATAATGATCCGTCTTCGAATACACCGTATATATAATAAAATATATATAATATATAAGGATAGGCCAATAATAGTATAGTAGTATTTCCGTCGGGTTAAGAAATTCACTTTTAACCAAAGTGATATCTCAAAAACCTCCCGGGTCGTTTATTCCCCAACGAAGTGCGAATTGAAAATCGAAAACGTTTGTGATCGCGCGTTTTGAATGGTTTTGAAAATTTTTGATTTGGAAATCTATTTCTACTTAATAAAAACTCATAAAGCATATAAAGGAATTTAACGACTAAACAATAAAGCACAAAACTATTAACGGAAATTAAACGAACGCGACATTTAAATCCTAAATTATGAAAAATAAGACCTAAAATGATTTTTCTACTATTCCTAATCCTAAATGACTAAAAAATGATGATAAAGAAAACTAGAACAAAAACGGAGATGCTTAAAGCTAAATCGCAAAGAAAACGAGAACCGAGCTCGAAACCCGTTCTTTAAAAACTAAAATTTTACAAAAATGACCCTACGAGTGTAATTCTATTTATCCTAGGTCCAATATGATAAAAGAAAATTTTGAAAAAAAGAATTATATTTTTTTGACTTTAAATTTTTTTTTATTATGAATTAAAAACGAATTTAAAGAAATTAAATGATAAAAAATACTAAATGATTTACGAAAAATCTGAAAAAATTATGGAAATTACTTTGAAAGGGGCTTAATCTAAGAAAAATGAAAGGGTGAAAAATGCTTATCAAATAAGCACGAAATAAGCAGATAACAGCTTTTGGGCTTATGAGCTAAGAAAGCCTTAAATGAATAAAATGTGCAACTCCCTTAGGTGAAAAGACCCAAGGGCAGTTGGCATTGTGCGTATTGTGGTGGGACGACTAGGTGTGAAGGGTTAGGTCTTGGGTTCGAATCCAAAGCCTAACTCTTTTGTAAAACATTTTTTTTAATTTTTCTTTTTACAAACTTATAAAACACATGAAAACTAACAACTAAAAAACCACTTTTTTAAGAAACTTAAAAATAAGCTAAATAAGCACTGAAAAGACAGACAGAATGCTTAATAAAAATGTGAAAAGGGGCTCATTCTTTTTGGATTTTAACCACAATCAAGCAAATGAAAATGAAGGAAAAACAAACATAGGAATAAGGATAAGCTCAATAAGCAACTAGGAACAAAAATAAGCAAAAGAAAACAACTAAATAAGCCACAAAAAGGGATAAAAATCTCAGCAGTACTAACCTTTAAGTTAGTACTGCTAGAGAGAACTTAAGTCTGCTAGGCTACTTTGGGGCAAATAAGAACATAAATAAGCAAAAAACTATCCTACTCTAACACCTAATAAGCATTTTCAAACTAAAATTAGCAAGTAGAAAGCCAACAGATAAGCCAAAGACTCAAATAAGCTAAAGTGCCAATATGCATACAAAGCAGTCAAAAGGGCTCTTAGGGGCTTAAATTTTAAGCACTAGAGGGACTTTTAGGCTTATATGAGCTTAAAGAGCAGCTTATGAGCTTCTAAAAAAAGCAAAAAGCAAAAGAAATGACAAGCAAATGAGCTGATAAAAGGGCTGGGAAAGTAGGCTTTTTGCACCAGGGGAGCTCTTCTTAAGGAAAAAGAAAACAAAGTTCAGCATATAAAATAAGCTATTAAATAAGCTCAAAATTAAAAATCTAGTAAAAAAAGATTAAGCATAGCTCCTAGTGAGCTTGTGTAAAAAACTATAAGCTAAAATCTATTTAAACTAGCTTAAAACTGAGATTGAAAATGGCATTTTGACATGTTTAGCTGCTGATGCAATGAGCACAAAATACTTTAAACTGAAAGTGCAGGACCAAAAAAAACTTTGTTCTAACACTTATTACTAACTAAAACAAGAGCAAATATAGCAAGGATGACAACTAGAAAAGATCTAAGCTAATAATGCAAAAGAGACTCAACTTAAGCTAGCAAATGCTAAAAACTACTTATTAACAAGATAAGAAACTGAATTAACTTTGCAAATTCTTTAAATCTCACATCTATTAACTAAAATTTGAAAGTTAAATCCAATCCAAAGGACCAAAAGGCCTTGGCAGCACTAACTTAAGTTAGTGCTGCCTTGTGCCAAACACCCCTTTAAATGACTTAACCTCATGATCAGTTTAACAAAATGAGATTCAAGGCTCAAACAACAAATACTAGAGAGTGCATAACTAAAAACAAACTTAATTAACACAATTTGACAATCAAATAAGCTTGAACCAATGCAAAACAGATTATGCTAGTTTAAATGAACTTTATAATTGCTTACATAAAATAAACTTGCAGATTAAATCCTAAACTACCAAATGAACATTATAAGCAATGACTGATAATAATAGACAAAATTAAGCTATTCTAAGCATTCATTATTTAAACAATAAGCAGAATAAGCAATAAGATAAGCAGATAAACAAATAGAATATTAAGTAAGCTAAAAGAAAGAAAATAAGAAGTGTACCTATCCCTTGCTCTAAACAGGGAATAATAAAGCTCTAAGAGCTAATCAACAAGCTCTGGCTTGTTATAAACAAGCCAGTAAGTCCATAGGCCCGTCCAGTTTTGGCTTATCATCCTTAGTTAAGAGCTTAGGTAATTTTGGGGAGGAAATGAGTCATATAAGCTTAACTAAGCATTTAAAAGCTTAATTAAGTAGAGTAACAGCTTATGAGTATACTTGAGCTTATGAAAAGTAAAAGAGCTTAATCAAAACAATTTTTGCTTATGAAAAATCAAATGCATAAAGAGAAACTTATACTTTTATTAAAAATGAAACTGAATACAGAAATTTGAAAGGAAATTACATGAATTTAAGTAAAACAGAATTTAAAATGCATAAGCTAAAAGCTACCCTAAGCTATCTTACTCCTAGTTGTTTTCAACTGTGTGAGCTTATCCCCTATTTATAGTTGAAATGAGGAGTGTCCTGGCTTGGGGTTGTGTTTCTTTTGTGAGTGAGAGTTGGAGTGAGTCTCAAGATTAAATCCTAGCTGACTAGAGCCCTTGATCATCATTTTTAATCATTGCCTTGAATTTTCGATCGTTGGATGAAAATGTGTACTTCCGGATCACCAATGGACCAATAAGAGACTGCCACGTAGGTTGGAGGAGCGTGGGTGAGGGTTTGTTATATGAGTGATGTTGACAGCTTAGTCTGTTAGAACTCAGGTTAAAGGTTGGGTTAATTGGGACGATGGTGATACAATGTTTGGCGCCAAGAGTTATTCTTTTGACCCGTGGTTAATCTATGTTGACTGGCCATAACTGATTTTTACTTGGGCTTATTTTAATAATGAAACGGGATTGGGCCAAGGTGTTAGTATTTTAAGGGTTTTTGGTCTTATGATAGTAATGGGCTGGCCCGGATCATATAAATGGGTTATGGGCTGGCGCCAATAAAAATCTGAGGGCAAACCGTTGGACTCGTCTTCTCGCGTCTCTTTCCAATCTCTGGTGCTCGGTTTGTACTTATTTTTGTCATTTTTTCTTGATACCGTACCGTGCACATACACAAAACACAAAAACAAGCATTTTATTTGCAATTTTATATGTTTATTGGTCTTTGGGTTCGTTTTTCATGGTAAAAGATATGTATAAAATAGCGAATACCAAATTCCCCCATACTAAAGTATTGTCGTGTCCTCACGCAATGTAATAAATACGCGCTTAAAACTAAAAATTCCAATCCCCCAGACTAATCACCTTGAAAAGTAGCAAAATGCATCCCCCTCGACTAATTACCTCGAAAAGTAGCTAAGTGTTCATCGAGGTGAATTAAAGAATCAAGAGTTTAGAGAAGCCCCATTTTTACCATTATTGAAGATATACGCTCATTACCACTAATATTTTTGTTTTTCTCTTTTTCACATTATTTTTTATAGCAACTAACTAATTTGACTTTTGTTATTTTCATAACCGTTAGGGATCATAGAACAAGATGCATTTCGATTCGAAAATGCCCCCAAAAAGGATAAATTTATCGTTCTCGACATTTCACTCGCTCCAAACCAAGCTTAAAACAAAATCACAGTTAAATATCAGTTAAGATGTTAACACTACTCATATTTGCAACTTGTGAACTTTTTACTCCCGACAATTATTATATCTTAGGTGAATGTGCTATTTTGAATTTCAACCATGGATCAACGTTTTGCAAAATTCTATGTTTCACGTTCCACCCGAGAATAATGAGTTTGAAGGCGAGATCATCCCATGTAGCGACTTTCGTCTCGGCACATCCCAACCTTGCGGCTAAGTGACCAGGCTTTTGACACCCCACAGAGACTAGTATCGGGACTCACGGACCTTAGGTTTCAAAAACTCTCAGGTTTCTCGTTTACACATAGCTTATTTAAAAACTTAAAATAGAATAGTCAAAGTTCAAAAGCATATTTAAATTTAACAAAAAGAGATCTATTTATTAATCAACTCTATCTTTATTTATGCCAATTTAACCCTCGATCTTTTATAGAAGGCTGGGGACTCTTGCAACCATGGTTGGTGAACCGGCAAGAATGCAACACATACTTGTATCATGTCTCGGTTTTATCAGTCTCGGATTTTTATTCTTACTATGGGCTTTCTTTAGAAGACTACCACATCGGTTGTGAGCCGGCAAGAGGTAGTAAACTTTTATCAGCCCACAGCTTTTATTATTATTATTATATTTTTATTTTTCATTATTTCATTCATCATCATATTTTTTTTTACTTATATAGAGAAGACTTCTTTTTGAAAAATTCAAGTATAAATTTGAACTAAGACTAAAATTTTAGCTATATATTACATAAAAATTGTTGATTTAAGTTTAATCTCCAAAAACAGCACGTATATTAATCCGGTTAAGAGCTTATGGGAGAAAAAGCAACAAGTTACATACATGAGCTCTTAAGATTTCCAACTAATCCTTGTTTAGCATCCCACTCATACTTAACTCTATCATTTTTCATTCTTCGCGATAATCGCGAACGCTTAGCCTAAAAGTTAAGGAACAAGCTAGAGCTCAACACGCTCGATCGGGTCAAAATTTACTCTAATTCTACCCAGCAGGAAAGTCAAAATTGTGACAAAACACTTATTTTATTTTTGAAAAATTTTAAATTTTTTCATTTTTTTGGTATTTTGGTGGTAAAAACAGGATTGCGTGAAAACAACGGCTGCAGGCACAATCAAATCGCTAGATTCCCCCATACTAAAACTACACATTGTCCTCAATGTGAGACTGTCACCCCCATACTAATTTCAAGGCATAATTCAAGTATTAAGGGTTCTCTATGCAAATCTAAAGCCATTTATTAAGTATGCTAAAGATAAATGTTAGATGATAAGATTAGGATATTGGATTCCCTAAATGAAGCTGAGGATATGAAGCTCGAATGAATGGACAAAACCATGAGCACGAGAGTCTTCAAAATCCGGGTATCCTGGACATAAAATCACAAAACACAAAATACGAGAAAGGAAAGAGGCGAGCCTCCTCACATCATTTGTTAGAAAATAGATAAGAAGATAGAAATGCTTGTTTTTGTTAACCGAGTCACGAGCTTGACTCGACCCCGAATTAAGTTGTCCATGGGGAAGCAAATGGAAAAGAAAATCTCAATCGGGCTTTCATTAATGTTTGGATAAACATTAAAGCACATGAAAGTTCCATCCCGATGAGATGCCACCGGCTCTAAGTGGAGATGCCGGGGTCAAAAATAATGTCTTCACTCCCGGTGGAGAGAAGTAAAGGAGAATCCGCAAGGTAGGTGAGAAACGGGAAAAAAAGCTGATGACAAATGTGAAGGAATCGTCATCTTCAACATTTTGAGAAAAATCAATCTCACCTCCCTCTTGGTCATCATTAAGCTCATTAAAATTATCAATCACGGGAGCATCGGTCTCAATAATTAAGTTAATCTCAACATCTGGTGGTTTCGGAGGAGGACGAGGAAATGACTGATCAAGATCAAAGTGGAATGATTCAAACTCAGGAAGCTCCAAAAGAGGGTCATTTGAATTATCAGAAATAACAATGCTAGTCAACCCTCCCTGATCGGGCTCAATCTAAAAAAGAAACGAATCATACTCGGGAAGAGAGTTATTAGCATGAGTAGTGGTACTGCCACTTCTCGTCTCTTCCGTATGATCGCTAAAAGTCTCGAATTCGGGTAAAGAATTATCCAAATGAGAAAGAGAAGTATCGGACTCCTCAAAGAACGAATCACTATCCACGACGGGAATAGGAAATGAAGAGGGAGAATTGAGCACACGATCCAGAGTGGGGTTATCTTTCAAAGATTCGATATTAGTAATAAGACGATTAATGTTCAACAATTTCTCTCGAAGAATAACGTCTTGGATTTGAAGAATATCATCTAAGTCAAACTCTTTCTCTTCTTGGTCAACATCATTCACCTCCTCTAAGCTAACGTACTCGATGTCCTCAAAATCACCATCATCACTCGAAGTACCGTCTTTTGGATCAAAATCGGCTTCAAAAATTCTCGGTGGAATTGGAGCAATACGAGCGAGTTCACCGGTGAATTCCTCGAGAATAGGGTCGATTTTTGAAGAATAAACAATCAAAGTATCACGGTTAATCAAAGATTCCACAAGATCGGACTCAACATTAACACGATCATTATCACAAGTAGGCATATCACACAATTTGTCGAGAATATCCTCTAACTCACTTGGGATTGGGACAAGGTTCTCAACACTAGACTTTATTACTTCGTCCGATTCCGTTGCCGAAATTAGTGCTAAAGATGCTCGTCCCAACTTAGAAGAATTACTCGGGTTCTCTCGGTTGATAAACGGTGTGATTGTAGAATAAAATTTCTTGAGATATTCTTGAGTTTGAATAGAATACTCATCATCGTCATCATCGTAAACTGGAAATTTCCTCGAAATACTAATTTTAGCCGCTTGCTCTTTATGCTCCAAGTCGTCATTAAGAGTCTTGATATCTTCTTCAATTTGAGGTAGTAAATCTAACATATCGTCCGGGAAACATTGTTTTCTTTGCAATGTGTCGATTATGCTTATAAAGTTCCCTTCAGCACGTATATAATTTCCAGACTCTTTCCCACATAAGTTTGAAATTTATGTTTCAAAATGGTTTTTAACATTGCAATATACTTCTCTACCAACTTTTTCGGATTTATTTCACAAGGAGGTTGATGATTGACGGGAAACTGCGGGGGTTGGAATTGGTCAAAACCGGAAGGATTAGAATTATAACAAAAATTAGGTTCATAGAAAATTTGGTTCAACGGTTGACACTGAAAAGTTTCATGAGAACCCCCACAATTCTCACAACAAAGGTATTATTGTGGAAAATTTAGTGAAGTTAGTGGAAAATTATTATTGAAATTTTGATCGAAACAAGGGTCCGGAAACGGAACTTGAAATGAACAATCGTAACCCAGAATGAGATCGTTTCCACTATACACTCACAAATATGTTCGTCTCGTACCGGGGTTGTGGTGTAGTAAGTCGGACTAATTCGGGAGTATATCGAGAAGAATTAGGTTTGGATCATAGCGAATGAATTTCCAGCTTTAGAAGCGCAATACGAACAAAATCCATCATTAAGTTTGTTTCCACACCATCCGCACGAGCACCGTCGACAAAGTATACCATCTAACGGATCACCGCATAAATAGCAACCTAGTCCGTTATATGACGACATTTAGAATTAAACAATTAAGAGGATGAGAGAAAGAATTAAATGGATAAGAGGATGGAGAAGAATATATTTAGCTTTTTCAAATAATACATAAGAAAAAGAAAATATTTTTGGTAACCGAAAGTTAAATGTATACGTTGCTCCTCTAAAAACGCACAAGGAGCGGAGGAGTGTAAAGCGGGCGCTTTTTAGGGAATTATCCCTTCTCCTTTTGGGTGATGGAATCAAACCCACCTTAAACTTTCCTTATAGTTTGTATTCTAGAATCGAAACAACAATCAACAAACGGTATTTTTTTTAAATAAAAGAAAATAAAATAGAAGTGTAAAATATTTTTGTATTTTTATGGTTTTATAAGAAAATATTTACATTAGAAAAACAATAACTTCACGAGGAAGGTTCTTCAAAACACTAATCTTCGTACGAAACACGATAGTCGTACACACTTCCCCGACAGCGGCACCAAAAATTGATCCGTCTCCGAATACACCATATATATAATAAAATATATATAATATATAAGGATAGGCCAATAATAGTATAGTAGTATTTCCGTCGGGTTAAGAAATTCACTTTTAACCAAAGTGATATCTCAAAAACCTCTCGGGTCGTTTATTCCTCAACGAAGTGCGAATTGAAAATCGGAAACGTTTGTGATCACGCGTTTTGAATGGTTTTGAAAATTTTTGATTTGGAAATCTATTTCAACTTAATAAAAACTCATAAAGCATATAAAGGAATTTAACGACTAAACAACCCCCGCACAAAACTATTAACGGAAATTAAACGAACGCGGCCTTTAAATCCTAAATTATGAAAAATAAGACCTAAAATGATTTTTCTACTATTCCTAATCCTAAATGACTAAAAATGATGATAAAGAAAACTAGAACAAAAACGGAGATGCTTAAAGCTAAATCGCGAGAAAAACGGAGAATGTGCTCGAAAAACCCGTTCTTTAAAAAACTAATTTTACAAATATGACCCTACCGAGTGTAATTCTATTTTTCCTAGGTCATATAGATCAAAGAAATTTATGCAAAAAAAGAGTTTATATTTTTTTGACTTTTAATTTTTTTTATTATGAATTAAAAACGAATTTAAAGAAATTAAATGATAAAAAATACTAAATGATTTACGAAAAATCTGAAAAAATTATGGAAAGTACTTTGAAAGGGGCTTAATCTAAGAAAAATGAAAGGGTGAAAAATGCTTATCAAATAAGCACGAAATAAGCAGATAACAGCTTTTGGGCTTATGAGCTAAGAAAGCCTTAAATGAATAAAATGTGCAACTCCCTCAGGTGAAAAGACCCAAGGGCAGTTGGCATTGTGTGTGTTGTGGTGGGACGACTAGGTGTGAAGGGTTAGGTCTTGGGTTCGAATCCAAGGCCTAACTCTTTTGTAAAACATTTTTTTTAATTTTTCTTTTTACAAACTTATAAAACACATGAAAACTAACAACTTTAAAAAAACACTTTTTTGGGAAACTTAAAAATAAGCTAAATAAGCACTGAAAAGACAGACAGAATGCTTAAATGAAAAATGGGAAAAAGGGCTCATTCTTTTTGGATTTTTAACCATATCAAGCAATATGAATGAAGGAAAAACAAACATAGGAATAAGGACAAGCTCAATAAGCAACTAGGAACAAAAATAAGCAAAAGAAAACAACTAAATAAGCCACAAAAAGGGCTAAAAATCTCAGCAGTACTAACCTTTAAGTTAGTACTGCTAGAGAGAACTTAAGTCTGCTAGGCTACTTTGGGGGCAGAATTAAAACATAAATAAGCACAAACCTATCCTACTCTAACACCTAATAAGCATTTTCAAACTAAAATTAGCAAGTAGAAAGCCAACAGATAAGCCAAAGACTCAAATAAGCTAAAGTGTCAATATGCATACAAAACAGTTAAAAGGGCTCTTAGGGGCTTAAATTTTGAGCACTAGAGGGACTTTTAGGCTTAGTGGCTTATATGAGCTTAAAGAGCAGCTTATGAGCTTCTAAGAAAAAGCAAAAAAGAAAAAGAAATGACAAGCAAATGAGCTGATAAAAGGGCTGAGAAAGTGAGCTTTTTGCACCGGGGGAGCTCTTCTTAAGGAAAAAAGAAAACAAAGTGCAGCATATAAAATAAGCTCAAAATTAAAAATCTAGTAAAAAACAGATTAAGCACAGCTCCTAGTGAGCTTGTGTAAAAAACTATAAGCTAAAATCTATTTAAACTAGCTTAAAACTGAGATTGAAAATGGGGCATTTTTGAGCATGTTTAGCTGCTGATGCAATGAGCACAATACTTTAAAATGAAAGGACGGACCAAAAAAAACTTTTGTTCTAACACTTATTACTAACTAAAACAAAAAGCCAAATTTAACAAGGATGATCATCTAGAAAAGGATCTAAGTAATAATGCAATAGAGACTCAACTTAGCTAGCAATGTAAACTACTTATTACAAGATAAGATGAATTAACTGTTGCCAAATTCTTTTTTTTTTTTTTTTTTTTCTTTAAATCTCACATCTATTAACTAAAATTTGAAAGTTAAATCCAATCCAAAGGACCAAAAGGCCTTGGCAGCACTAACTTAAGTTAGTGCTGCCTTGTGCCAAACACCCCTTTAAATGACTTAACCTCATGATCAGTTTAACAAAATGAGATTCAAGGCTCAAACAACAAATACTAGAGTGTGCATAACTAAAAACAAACTTAATTAACACAATTTGACAATCAAATAAGCTTGAACCAATGCAAAACAGATTCTGCTAGTTTAAATGAACTTTATAATTGCTTACATAAAGTAAACTTGCAGATTAAATTACTAAAATCTACCAAATGACAATATAAGCAATGATGGATTTAATAGACAAAATTAAGCCTATTCTAAGCAATCATTATTTAAAAAATAAGCCCAGAATAAGCAATAGATAAGTTAGAATAAACAAATAGAATATTAAGTTAGTTAAAAGAAGAAAAATAAGAATTGTACCTATCCCTTGCTTAAAACATGGAATATAAAGCTCTAAGAGACTAATCAACAGCTCTGGCTTGTTTTATAAACATGGGTAATTCCTTGGCCCGTCAGTTTTGGCTTATCATCCTGTTTAGAGCTTAGGTAATTTGGGAGTAAATGAATTCATATAAGCTTAACTAAGCTTTAAAGCTTAATTAGTAGAGTAACAGCTTATGAGTATTATTGAGTTTGATAAAAGTAAAACAGAGCTTAATCAAAACAATTTTTGCTTAGGAAAATCAAATGCATAAAGAGAAACTTATACTTTTATTAAAAATGAAACTGAATACAGAATTTGAAAGGAAATGACATGAATTTAAGTAAAACAGAATTTAAAATGCATAAGCTAAAAGCTACCCTAAGTTATCCTACTCCTCAGTTGTTTCAACTGTCGTGAGCTTCTCCTGCCTTATTTATAGTTGAAATGTGGAGCGTCCTGGATTGGGGTTGTGTTTCTTTTGTGAGTGAGAGTTGGAGTGAGTCTCAAGATTAAATCCTAGCTGACTAGAGCCCTTGATTATCATTTTTAATCATTGCCTTGAATTTTCGATCGTTTGATGAAAATGTGTACTTCCGGATCACCAATGGACCAATAAGAGACTGCCACATAGGTTGGGGGATCGTGGGCGAGGGTTTGTTATATGAGTGATATTGACAACTTAGGCTGTTAGAACTCAGGTTAAGGGTTGGGTTAATTGGGACGATGGTGATACAGTGTTTGGCGCCAAGAGTTATTCTTTTAACCCGTGGTTAATCTATGTTGACAGGCCATAACTGATTTTGACTTGGGCTTATTTTAATAATGAAACAGGATTAGTATTTTAAGGGTTTTAGTCTTATGATAGTAATGGGTTGGCCCGGCTCATATAAATAGGTTACGGGCTGGCCCAATAAAATCTGAGGGCACCGTTGGACTTGTCTTCTCGCGCTTTTCCAATCTCGTGCTCGGTTTTGTCTGTTTTGTCTTTATTTTGTCCTTTTTGATATCTGTACTTTGCACATTTTACACAACGCAAAAACAAGGCATATATTTGCAATTTTATTATGTTTTTGGTCTTTGGTGCGTTTTTAATCGTAAAAAGGATATGTATAAATAGCGAATACAACATAAACTTCTCACATCTAGGCAAAACCTCTCTTGACAATATAGAGATTTCTATTTTGCATATAAGAGTCGTCTAAGCCCTAGATATTACATAATTATATCCCAACAACTGATTATGCTTCTTTATACCCTTCAGAAGGCATTGCAAACACATTAAACTTAGGCAATTCAATTCATAGCATAATACTTTTTCACCAAAGCTTTCAACTTATGCTAATAATAAGCAATAGAAGAGCATTACTGCTTAAGAGGATTTAGTCTGATTATTTAAACCAAACATTATTGATCCATTAACTTTGTCATAAGTTTCTTTTAATTCCTCCCAAACATGTTTAGCCCTTTTTGAAAAAATTTGTCCCAAGAAAAGTTCCTCAGATATTGAATTCAAAATCCAACCTAAAATAATTGCACTAACCCTATCCCATTGTTTACAAAGAATATCATTTGTATTAGATCTTTTACAAGAACCATCAATAAAACCAATCTTATTCTTTCCTTCTAAAGCCAAAAGCATAGCACATGACCATACTTGATAATTTTTAGTTCCTTTTAGTTTTATTGAAAAAACAGTTAGAGCAGTAGTATCATTAGGATGCAAGTGTAATGGATCACTAATATCTAATTTACTTATTCTAGTAACAGGATCAGGATCCTGAACATCATCATCATGATCAGAATTAACAGGATAATTATGCAAAGAATTATGAACAGACATGATGAAAAACAAGAACAAATAGAAATTAAAAACAAATAAGAAGAAAGGAAGAAGGAAGTTCCCAGGCTTTCACACCACTCAATGTGGCAGATCAAGGGCTGACAGACACAAATTAACAACTAAAAAGAAAGGGACAAAGAGGTGTTACAGAGATATAAATGATATGCAGTGGAAATTAATACCAAACCAACTATCCCCTTGATTCACTTAGTCAAGAGGGTTGGCATATTAATCAGCAACAACCCATACCCAATCACCAAGATCCACAAAACCCTAAATTTCTCAAATTAGGGCAAATAAAACCTAGAACCTCCAAAATCCAATGATTAAGAACTCTTAATCACCAAACAATCAACCAGAGAGAGTAGAATCACCAAGATCCACTGATAAATGTCAAAAATGTGTTGAATTGATCTTCAAGTATTTCTCGTTAGATAAAATACTCACTTGAGGACAAGTGATAAGTAATCTTTCGGATGTCGTATCCACGACGAGAATTAAATTTGAGATTTACGTTAATATTTTTCGTTTGATACTTGATTATCTTTTGGTTGGTTTTTGGTATTTATACTAATTAAAATAATAAACTAGATTATAATAAATAATATTTAAAACTAAGCAAACAGATCAAAGATATATAATAAAAAGGATATGCTTGTCAAGTGAGGTGAATTGATCCTTAAGTGTGAATATAAGTTCTTATTAATGAATTAACACCCGTCTAATAAATTACTTTCTCACAACATTGGTTTATTTTGAAAACAATTTTTATCAAAATATTAATTACTAGATTAATGCCTAATTATTCTTACGGCTTTGCCCGTTCGAATAACCAAAACACTAATCTAAATAATCAGTAAATTACTAATCAACAATTACTTTTTAATCCACACTTAATTCACTAAACACTACTCACTTAACAAGCATATATACCTTACCCATAATATGCTAGCAAAATAATTAAGAAATAATAGACATAATAACCTAATTTAAACTACACTAATTAATAAGGAAATGATAAAGAAGGTAGAACCGAATTGATGAACCGAAAACGAAATTAAACCACCCGATCTTTTAAACTTAATTAAACACTAAAGATTAAAACTTTATTAGTTTTTATATAACTAATTAGCTAGTAAAGTTATGAGCTTTATTCACTAATTAGCTAAGTAAAACAAAAAAAGATTAAAACTTTAGTAGTAAACAAGCTTAAAAGACCCATAAGCTCCTCGCCTAAGTGTTGGATTGATTTCATCAACATTAAAACAAACAAAGTTAAAGTGCACAATATAACAATAAGCTAAAAATTAATCTAAAGACAATAAGCTATTTAAAGATGAAAACTTTAGATCTAAATCCACCCGAAACCTAGATGTTCAACTTTGAAAAGTAAACGGGAATCGGGTATAATTAAGGATTAGATCTAAATCAATAAGCTAAAAATAAGCTAAAACTATAAGATAGAAAATAAGCTAAAAAGATAATAAAGACATAAGCTTGAAAAAGGTATGATTAAGGATTAGATCTATATATAAAAAATAAGCTTGAATAAAAATAAGCAATAGAAAATAAGCTAAAATAAGCTCACTCGAAAAGCTCTAAATCGAAAACAATACAAAATAAGCTAGTCTAAATAAGCTATGGAAGTAGCTTATTAGAATATAAGCTAAAGAGATGGGATCAAAAAATAAGCTATAAGCATGAGCTTATTTGGAAATAAGCAAAAGAAAAGAAAGAGTAGAAGAATAAGCATAAGAAATAAGTATTAAGAAATAATAAGCATTTAATAAAAACCAACCTTAAACATCTTCAATAATAAGCTCAAAATCTTGATTACAATAAGCTAAATAAGCTATAAAAGCTTTTACAATAAGCTAAAAATTATACTACACTACTCCTAAATCTACACCTACAATTATATAAAATAAACTTATAAACTAACACCCTTCTAATCACAGCTGTTGCGCGTATTTAAAGCCACCAAGTGGGAGGGGTATTTTTGTCCATTAATTCTTCAGCTAATCATATTGCTAGATCAAGGGGTATTTTGGTCTTTTTGCCATTCACCAACCGCCTCATTATTGCCAATGATTGGCACGGATCCATGCACTCTGACCTCGTACCTGACATAAGCCTACCTCGAACTAACACACGGAGAATGACACATGTCACGCTCTGATTGGCTCGCCGTCGCCACCTGGTACTGACGTGTACAGTACCTCGTACCTGCCACACCTGCATACAATGATTAGTAGGCCACGTGTCACCACCTGAGTGGTGCCACGTGCCACGATACTGTTCCCTCACCGTCACCGGAGCCACCACCGGTCAATGGTGGTTAACGGCGGTAGTCAACGGTGGCCAACGACGGTTAACGGCGGTGGACCACCGCCGGACCACCGGTGAACGGTGGTTGACCGCCAGTCAACCGGTGGGTCATGGTCGGGTCTTGGGCCTGGTCAGGTTGGGTCTTGGGTCGGGTCTGGATCGGGTCGGGTTTGGGTCCGCCATGTGACATGCCACGTGGTGCTACGTGTCAGCCAGCGTGGCAGCTGGCGTGGCGTGGAGGGGATTATAACCCTCCTGCGTTTTGAACCCCCGACCTCTTGGTTTGAGTTTCAACTCAACCAATGAAACCAACTGCGCTAGGCAGCGTTTCAATAATATTATACAAAAATTAATATATAACCCTTTATTGGCCAGGTTCATTTATACTAGTATTAAAGGTTCAAACAGGGGTGAAAAAGGTTCAAAATAAAAAGGTTCAAATATGAAAGGCCGGTACCGTTAGACTTGCAATTTCATGCTCTTTCCAATGGAGTGATCGAGGAATATTAACGACTTCGTTTGAACCTCGATAAACGTAAAAATGGTCGTCGAAAGTCACCCGAAAATTACCGTTTTTGCTTTGTTTCAATCCTTTGTACCTGTAAGACATAAAAACACAATACAAACTTATTTGCAACATATTTATCCATATTTTAGTGTTTTAGTCCGTTTATTAGCATTTTCCGGGGTACAAATGATGTGTGTTTTAGCACATATCAAAATTCCCCCACACTAAGCCATTGTTGGTCCCACACGCAATGTAAATAAAACACGCTTGAAAATAAATAATTAAATACCCTTCTAACTTATGACCCATCACAATCAAACAAGAATAGAAAAGGTCCATTAAGAAGGTTCAAAAATCATTTATTTCGAAAGCGCCCCCGTTTTAACCACTTATTCAATAAAAACTAAGTTAACAATTAATTAAAATTATTTAAAAGGCTTTAAGAACGGGAGTTCGTCATCCTTGATTTTAACAATCCCCAAACTAAGCTTAAAATAAAATCATAGTTAAATATAAGATTAGATGCTAACACTACTCATAAATGCTAATTGTGTAAGTATAAACTTAACTTTTCGCTCCCTTATTCCTAATTTCCTCTAAGGATTTTTTTATTTTTGGTGACAAATAAATTATGTCCTTATTTAAATAAAATAACCCGGTTTAGACCACAATTAGTTTGAAATCCTTTCCTAAAGAGACGATATGGTGAGAATAAGGTCCACATTAAGGTTCTAATTTCGCATGATTTAGGGGTTATCCTTTTTATTTCATCCGCAACAACTCAACTACGAGTCCAGAGACGGAGGCTTTATTTAGATAACCCCAGAGTCGAAATTTGGCTTTATACTGCAACATCGGTTGTGAGCCGGCAAGATGCAGCAAACATATTTCGACCTCGGTAATTTCCTCGACCTTTTAGAAGGCTGCAACATCGGTTGTGAGCCGGCAAGATGCAGCAAACTTTTATCAGTCTCGGATTATTACTATGTGCCTTATTTAGAAGACTGCAACATCGGTTGTGAGCCGGCAAGATGCAGTAAACTTTTATCAGCCCATAGTTTTATTATTATTACCTCCACCCTTTAAACGACTGTCACATCGGTATGCGAGCCGACCATGATCCAGAAGTCTTATTTCGGCTTTGGTTTATTACATAACTTATTATTATTAGCCAAATTTCAAGTCATGTGGTCTTTTAACAACTGCCACATCGGTATGCGAGCCGACCATGGTCCAGGAGTCTATTTCCCTACAACACTGACAAAACCTCGATGTGTACCTTACTTTTACCAGAAGGAATCTCTACGAAGTGATTTAAACTAAGAATCGCAAAAACCTAAAGCAACTTTATTTTATTCAACAATTATATAGCGTTTATTAAGCTGGTGGGAGCAAAAAGCCACAATTAACCTCTATGAGCTTTAAAGATATCCAACTAATCTACAAAGCTACATTTAACTCTATGCAGCTCTAAAGAGATCCAACAACTTCGCGGTTGAGTATGCAGCAGACGGGTGAGGCATTATGATGAAAATGAACTTCTTTGATCCCACTCCTGCAGTGTTACCTAAAAAGTCCACCCTACTAGTCACACCACCCCTCGCTTCTAAGCAATTTAGCTTAAGAGACGTAGAAAGATTTGATCCTTTTTTCTCCGTGACACAGTCGGGTGAGAAGACGAGGGTGATGGAAACCCCTTCTTTTCATTTTCATCATATGCCATCACCCCGTCCTGCTGCATACTCACCGAAGTCGTTGGATCTCTTTAGAGCTCATAGAGGTTAATTGTAGCTTTTTGCTCCTATGAGCTAAATAAACGATATAAAATAATTTTTAATAAATAAAGTTGCTTTGGTTTTTGCGATTCTTAGTTTTTAATCCCTTCTTAGAGATTCCTTCTGATGAAAGTAAGGTACACATTGAGGTTTTGTCAGTATTGTGGGGAAATAGGCTACCGATTCTTGACGGCTCGCTCCCGTTGTCTAGGTAGTTAAAAGACCACAAGACTTAAAATTTGGCTATAAAAATAAATAATAATAATGTAATAAACTGAAGCCGAAATAAGACTACTGTTTCCTGTCGGTTCGCTCCCGGTGTCTTAATTGTTTTAAGGGTGGAAGTAATAATAATAATAATTCGAGACTGATAAAAGTTTGATGTTTCCTGACGGTTCGCTCCCGTTGACTCAGCCTTCAAAAAGGTCGAGGAAATTCTAGAGGTCGAAATAAGACTACTATTTCTGGTCGGTTCGCTCCCGATGTTGCAGTTGTTTAAAGGACCAAGGGCTAATATTGTTGCATTAATAATAATAATAATAAAGCCAAATTTTGACTCCGGGGTTATCTAAATAAAGCCTCCGTCTCTGGACTCGTAGTTGAGTTGTTTCGGATGAAATAAAAAGAATAACCCCTAAATCAAGCGAAATTAGAACCTTAATGTGGACTTTATTCTCATCATATCGTTTCTTTAGGAAACAATTTCAAACTAATTGTGGTTTAAACCGGTCTCCTTTATAATAATAAGACTATAAAATAAGTGATCTCATTTCACATTATTTTTAAAATAAAATCCTTAGAGGAAATTAGGAATAAGGGAGCGAAAAATAGATGCGTTTACACAATTAACATTTATGAGTAGTGTTAGAATTTAATTTTATATTTAGCTGTGATTTCATTTTAAGCTTGGTTTGGGGATTATGAAAATCAAGGATGATGAACTTCCGTTCTTAAAGCCTTTTAAATAATTTTTATCTTAGTTTTTATCAATTATTGCATAAGTGGTTAAAACGGGCGCGCTTTAGAAACAAATGATTTTAAACTCTCTTAATGAACCTTTTCTATTATTGTTTGATGTGGGAGGTTATTAAGTTAAGGAGGGTTAAATTATTTCTTTTTTAGCGTGTATAATAAACATTGCGTGTGGGACCAGCAATGGCTTAGTGTGGGGGAATTTGATGTGTGCTTAAACACACGTCATTTTAACCTCGAAAAAACACTATAAACCAGACTAATAACCATAAAATATAAGTAATTATGTTGCAAATTTGTTTGGAATGCGTTATTATGTCTTGCGGGTACAAAAGATTGAAAACAAAGCAAAAACGGTGATTTTCGGTTGAGTTTTGATGACGTTTTTACGTTTATCGAGATTCAATCGAAGTCGTAAAAATTCCCCTAGCACTCCATTGGAAAGAGCACGAAATTACGAGTCCAACGGTACCTTCCTTGCTATTTGAACCTTTCTTATTTGAACCCTACGAGACCATTTTTGAACATTCTATATAAATGAACCGGATCAGGCCCAATAGATCTTATAAACTAAACATTGCACAATAAAGTACGTTACGTTAATAGATAATTAAAATAGTTCACGTACCAAATCGATAAATTTGTTAAAGTTCGTTGGTATTGTACGGCTTTAACCCTTATTAGAACCCTACTCAAGCTCAGATGGATTTGGGGAAACCTTTAAGTCTATGACATCGGACCTCGAGGTCAGGTGTTCGAGTCCCTACACAGCCATGGGTGAGATATATATCTCCCCTGCCACGTCGCACTCTCTGAGTGGTCCACGTGGCAACCCGACCCATTACTAGACCCGACCCGACCTAGTCCAGACACTGTTACTGACCACCGTTGACTGGTGGTTCGGGGTGGTTGACCGGTGGTCCGACGGCGGTGCTACGGTGGTCCGACGGTGGTTCACGGTGGTTGACTGGTGGTTCGCCATCGTTGACCGTCGTTAGCCACCGTAGACCGGTGGCTCCGGCGACAGCGCCGATGACAGCTGACCACCCTCTAGTCGACACGTGGCGACGGCTAGCCAATGCCAGCTCGCCACGTGTCCTTCTGACGATCTGAAAATTACAAGTATGAGGTCTGGTTTGGCAGTGGTGTACGAGGTATGGATGGCGGCTCGAGGATATGATTGGCGTACGAGGATTAATGATTGGCTCGAGATCATAGCCAATCATTGGTTCGTCAGTACCATGTTCTAGAAGCACACGTGGCGTGAGCTGATTGGAGGATCTGAGAATATTGCAGCGGCATACTGTTGTGCCCTTGGTTCGGACTCCCAAGCAATCAATAGCCAATCATTGGCCATTATTGTGGCGTTTGGGCTGCAAAATTACTAAAATGCCCCTAATCTCACATGGGTTATAAAAAGGCCACAAATCCAGCAGATTTGGAGTATTAGATTAGTAGGTTATTTTCACACATAGTAGTGTAGGAGTAGGAGTAGGAGTAGAATAAAGTAGTATCATTTAGCTTATTTTGGGATTATTGTAAAAGCTTTTATAGCTTATTGGATTTGGCTTATTTGTACTTTTGGGATTATTATTGTTTAATGAAGATGCTTTTTAAAGGTTGGTTTTACTTATTGCTTATTGATTATGCTTATTCCTTTTTTTATCCTTTTCTTTTTCTTAGCTTATTTCCAAATAAGCTATTCCATATAGCTTATTTTGGGGTTATTGAGATTTGCTTATTTTCGGGTAGCTTATTCATAGCTTATTCGATTTGGCTTATTTCATATATTTACTTTCTAAAGCTTTTTGAATAAGCTCATTTAGCTTATTTCGGTTGGCGTATTTTTCCAAGCTTATGTCTTTATTATCTTTTTAGCTTATTTTCTATCTTATAGTTTTAGCTTATTTTTAGCTTATTGATTTAGATCTAATCCTTAATTATACCCGATTCCCGTTTACTTTTCAAAGTTGAACATCTAGGTTTCGGGTGGATTTAGATCTAAAGTTTTCATCTTTAAATAGCTTATTGTCTTTAGATTAATTTTTAGCTTATTGTTATATTGTGCACTTTAACTTTTTTGTTTTAATGTTGATGAAATTGATCCAACACTTAGGCGAGGAGCTTATAGGTCTTTTAAGCTTGTTTACTACTAAAGTTTTAATCTTTTTTTGTTTTACTTAGCTAATTAGTGAATAAAGCTCATAACTTTACTAGCTAATTAGTTATATAAAAACTAATAAAGTTTTAATCTTTAATGTTTAATTAAGTTTAAAAGATCAGGTGGTTTAATTTCATTTTCTGTTCATCTGATCGTGACCCTAAATGTAACACCCCCATTTTTATATATCTCAGCGGAAGGGTCATTTGGGGTGCTACGTCATAATATAACAACTCAAGCATAGAAAACGACTCGAAAAGAGACGTTTTTAAATACATTCATTCGAAATAAAAGTTACATCATAGGTCCCAAATTGTTTCATAATTCATACAATATTTTTACAAATCATCTTCGAATGACTTTTATTTAATGGGCCTTCAAAACGTTTAGGTTTCCATAAGCGACAACTAAATTCTCCATTGCCGAATTACCTTCAAGGACCTGAGATAAAACATGCTAAAATGTTAACAATAATGTTGAGTGAATCCATAGAGTTTATATATATAAACAATAAAATTTCTGAACACAAGTATCATTTCTCAATATTCATCAGGATATAACGATGTAGCCAAACAAAGCTATATCGGGGGATTATTTATAAGTCTCATGATATTGAACGTTACCATCTAATTATGTTGGGGTTCCCAACATGGTATGCCTACTATACACCCTCACTATGAGTGCATATTATTCTCTATACAACGCATCCGTTGTATCATATTCCCGATACTTGACGATAACCAGTCGTCACGGATTGGAGGTGACAGCCTCCTAATAGTACTATTTCATGTATAAGCGTCTACCATTTCCTGGTACTTAACAATTCATGATTTCTACAGGTCTTTTATCTAGCGAGTTAAGCTAACTTATAATAATAATCGAGGCAACTAGCATACAATCTCTAGTGTTTTCTATTTTAAAAACAAGCATGTTATCTCCCTCGCGGGTTTATAAAACAATTAAAGTGTAAAACTACGAGGCTATGAACTCACTTAGTGATGTCGGACGAGAATATCGATATATAAGAACTTCGGGCGTAAGCGCGTCGATCAACCGAGACCTATACAAATTGTAATGGGTCTTAGGTTTCTAGCCGATAAAATTAACGATGACTCATAAAATAAATAAGTATGTATATATATACATGTATTTTATATGATGATCATGACCCAATGATTTAATTATTTCACACTTAGGTTTTTCTAGGTTTTTAACTAGTTTCTATTTGCCATTTTTACTCTTATGGTCCAATATATCCCAAAAAGCCCAATAGGCCCATAAGTAAGTCCATTAAGTGTTTAGGTTGATATTATTAACCCAAGACCATGTCTTAACCCATTAATTAAGCCAAATTGAGTTGGGCTTAAAGCCAAGTCTAATATGTCTATTTTAATACATTGGGCTTAGTGGACCAATTAGGCCTTATGGCCCATTTAAGCTTGTAAATGAGTCTTATTATAAATTTTTGGGTCCTCGAGGTCGAGACATGTTTACTATCAGTAAGTTAAGTTTTAAAAACTCCCAAGAAGTGGGTCCTACCACCTTGGGTTTTAGTTGTAAAAACGTTTTATTAGTTGTAGTATTCGTGTAGACGTAAAATTTTATATACGTTTAGGTTTACAAAAATAGTCGTATTTTAATAACCGTAAATGATATAATTGAAAACTTTATATCCTTAGTTTCATAATTAAGTATATATTACAGATCCAAGACCATTTTTGTACTTAGTTTAAGTATACTTATACATATGAACAATTTACTACATAAAGGTCAAGTTACAAATTCGGACTGAAATCTCACTTTCACCATTTTTGATGCCATTTACAAACCATAAAGAGTTGGTTGACTATCCAATTGATTCAGAATCTAAATGATTTTATCTAGGTCTCATAGTTTTAAATTTTTAACTAACTTAGTCCGTAAATGGGACTTTTTATACCATCTGTACAGCAAGGTCAGAATCAACTAGTTTTAGTATTTTGACCATAACTTACTCAATTTTTACATTTTAATGGTGATCCAATTTGCTACATGATCACAAGACATTTGTCTACAACCTACAGTATTCAAATAAACTCTCAAAGTTACTCAAAATTCCAGAACTTACTGTTAACATAAGCCCATATTTTTTAGTGATTTCTAGCTAGTTTTTATAGTTGATTAAGCCATTTTTAACCTAGATCTATGCATGCATGGACAATTTCACCTCTTGATCATAATATATCATACATTTACATATACAATAACGAAATAAAAAATACAATAATAATGAAAACAAGTAGAGTTTTACCTCAAATAAATGATGAGAATGATCAATTGATCAAAAAAAATCAATATAACCCTTCTACTCCAACTTTGATCTTTACCCAAATTATTTTAGATCACCATTTTCATTACTCAAAAACTTGATAAAAACTTGTTTAACTTCAGCCCCAAAATGTATTTAAAACTTCTTGAATACTTCTTTAAATCACTCCCAAAATACAAGGGTTACACTAGATATTCATGTTTACTAGTGTGGTTATTTTGTTTGATCTTTAAAATTTGTAAAATGAGTGTTTGTGTGAGTGTTGGTGGTGTCAAAGGGGTGAGAGGAAGAGAGAAATGCAGATTTTTTGTGTAAATATGTGATATGTGTGTATAAGTTGGTCAAAAATGGGTTTAAGTATGTCTTAGACCCAAAGTGCCAAGTGTTACCTCAAGAAATGAGGTTCAATCACAAGGTGGCATCTCCCACCTTGCCATTTCCGCCCCTATGAGGGTTAAGATAAGTTGGGTGAGTTTATTACTTGCCCCAAAATTTGTAAATACGGGTATTTTCAAAGTCCGATATTTAGAAAGGTACGTTTTATAGTCGTATTTCATAAAAACTAAAAATAGTACGAGATACGAAAGATAAAAACGAATGCAACAAAATTATATCTACGGCATTTTGAAAATATAAATATCGATGCTTAACGTAGAATTTGCCGGTTCTTCATAAACGTTACCTAAATTACAAGTGTAAGCCCTAATTTCTTCTCGATTAGTCGTGCGTTCATATCTCAACATAATAATGAAAATTATAATTAATACTCGAGAATAAAATAACGACCTGAAATTGACGGATTGGAACAACGATAGCATATCAACTCATCCGTTAAATGTCTAATGTACAACGATAACATATCGACTCATCCATTGAACGTCTAATGTACAACAATAACATATCGACTCATCCGTTGAACGTCTATTGTACAACAATAACATATCGACTCATCCGTTGAACATCTAATGTACAACGATAGCATATCGACTCATCCGTTAATCATCTAATGTACAACGATAGCATATTGACTCATCCGTTGAACATCTAATGTACAACGATACCATACCGACTCATCTGTTGAACCTCAAATGTAAAACGATAACATATAGACTCATCCGTTAAACATCTAATGTACAACGATAGCAAATCGACACGTTCGTTAAACATCTAATGTACAATGATAACATATCGACTCATCCGTTGAAACTCTAATGTACAACGATAACATATCGACTCATCCGTTGAAACTCTAATGTACAACGATAACATATCGACTCATCCGTTAAACATCTAATGTATGACGAAAGCATATCGACTCATCCGTTGAACATCTAATGTACCACAATAGCATATCGACCCATCCGCTGAACATCTAACGTACAATGATAGCATATCGACTCATCCGTTAAACATCTAATGTATAACAATACCATATTGACTCATCCGTTGAACGTCTAATGTTTAACGATAACATATCGACTCATTAGTTGAACATTTAATGTAAAACGATAACATATCGACTCATCTGTTGAACATCTAATGTACAACGATAGCATATCGACTCATCTGGTAAACATCTAATGGATAACCATAGCATCTCGACTTATTTGGTAAACATCTAACGTATAACGATAGCTTATCGACTCATCCGTTGAACATCTAATGTACAACGATAACATATCGACTCATCCATTGAACGTCTAATGTACAACGATAACATATCGACTCATCCGTTGAACATCTAATGTACAACGATAACATATCGACTCATCCGTTGAACATCTAATGTACAACGATAACATATCGACTCATCCGTTAAACATCTAATGTACAACGATAACATATTGACTCATCCGTTGAACATCTAATGTACAACGATAACATATCGACTCATCCGTTGAACATCTAATGTACAACGATAACATATCGACTCATCCGTTGAACATCTAATGTACAACGATAACATATCGACTCATCCGTTAAACATCTAATGTACAACGATAGCATATTGACTCATCCATTGAACATCTAATGTACAACGATACCATATAGACTCATCCGTTGAACCTCTAATGTACTACGATAACATATCGACTCATTTGTTAAACATCTAATGTACAACGATAGCATATCGACTCATTCGTTGAACATCTAATGTACAACGATAACATAGCGACTCCTCGGTTGAAAATCTAATGTACAACGATAACATATCGAATCATCTGTTGAAACTCTAATGTACAACGATAACATATCGTCTCATCTGTTGAACATCTAATGTATGACGAAAGCATATCGACTCATCCGTTGAACATCTAATGTACCACGATAGCATATCGACTCATCCGTTGAACATCTAATGTACAATGATAGCATATCGACACATCCGTTAAACGTCTAATGTACAACTATAACATATCGACTCATTCGTTGATCGTCTAATGTATAGCAATAACATATCAACTCATCCGTTGAACATTTAATGTACAATGATAACATATTAACTCATCCATTGAACATCTAATGTACAACGATAGCATATCAACTCATCCGTTCAACATCTAATGTACAACGATAGCTTATTGACTCATCTGTTAAACATCTAATGTACAATGATACCATATCGACTCATCCGTTGAACCTTTAATGTACTACGATAACATATCGACTCATCTGTTAAACATCTAATGTACAACGATAGTATATCGACTCATTCGTTTAACATCTAATGTACTAGGATAACATATCGACTCATCCATTGAAACTCTAATGTACAACGATAATATATCGACTCATCCGTTGAAACTCTAGTGTACAACGATAACATATCGACTCATCTGTTAAACATCTAATGTATGACGAAAGCATATCGACTCATCTATTGAACATCTAATGTACCATGATAGCATGTCGACTCATCCGTGGAACATCTAATGTACAATGATAGCATATCGACTAATCCATTAAACATCTAATGTACAACAATAGCATATCGACTCATCCGTTGAACATCTAATGTACAACAATATCATATCGACTCATCCATTAAACATCTAATGTTCAACGATAACATATCCACTCATTAGTTGAACATCTAATGTACAACGATAACATATCGATTCTTTCGTTAATCATCTAATGTACAACTATAGCATATCGACTCACCTGTTGAACATATAATGTACAGCGATAACATATCGACTCATCTGTTGAACATCTAATGTTCAGCGATAACATATTGTCATTAGTTGAACATCTAATGTACAACGATAACATATGGACTCATCCGTTGAACATCTAATGTACAACGATTACGTATCGTCTCATCCGACAAACATCTAATGTATAATCATAGCATCTCAACTCATTCGGTAAACATCTAATGTACAACGATATCATATCGACTCATCCATTAAACGTCTAATGTACAACGATAACATATCGACTCATCTATTAAACATATAATGTACAACAATAACATATCGACTCATCCGTTGAACGTCTCTAGTACAACGATAACATATTGACTCATCCGTTGAACATCTAATGTACAACGATAGCATATTAACTCATCCGTTAAACATCTAATGTACAACAATAGCATATTGACTCATCCGTTGAACATCTAATGTACAACGATAACATATCGACTCATCCGTTGAACCTTTAATGTACAACGATAACATATCGACTCATCCGTTGAACATCTAATGTACAACGATAGCATATTGACTCGTTCGTTGAACCTCTAATGTACAACGGTAACATATCGACTCGTTCGTTGAACATCTAATGTACAACGATAAAAAATCAACTTATCCATTGAAACTATAATATACAACGATAACATATCGACTGATCCGTTGAAATTCTAATGTACAACGATAACATATCGACTCATCCGTTAAACATCTAATGTATGATGAAAGAATATCGACTCATCCGTTGAACATCTAATGTACAAAGATAGCATATCGACTCATCCGTTGAACATCTAATGTACAATGATAGCATATCGACTCATCCATTAAACATCTAATGTACAACGATAGCATATCGACTCATCCGTTGAACATCTAATGTACAACGATACCATATCGACTCATCCGTTGAACCTCTAATGTTCAACGATAACATATTGACTAATTAGTTGAACATCTAATGTACAACGATAATATATCGACTCATCTGTTGAACATCTAATGAACAACGATAGCATATCGACTCATCTGGTAAGCATCTAATGTAAAACCATAGAAACTTGACTCATTCGGTAAACATTAAATGTACAACGATAGCTTATCGACTCATCTGTTGAACATCTAATGTACAACGATAACATATCGACTCATCCATTAAACGTCTAATGTACAACGACATCATATCGACTCATCCGTTGAACATCTAATGTACAACGATTGCATATCGACTCATCCGTTAAACATCTAATGTACAACGATAGCATATCGACTCATCCGTTATACATCTAATGTACAACGATAGCATATCGACTCATCCGTTAAACGTCTAAAGTACAATGATAACATATCGACTCATCCGTTAAACATCTAATGTACAACAATAACATATTGACTCATCCATTTAATGTCTAATGTACAATGATAACGTATTGACTCATCCGTTGAACATCTAATGTACAACGATAGCATATCGATTCATTCGTTAAACATCTAATGTACAACAATAGCATATTGACTTATCCGTTGAACATCTAATGTACAATGATACGATATCGACTCATCCATTGAACCTCTAATGAACAACGATAACATATAGACTCATCCGTTAAACATCTAATGTTTATCGATAGCATATCGACTCATTTGTTGAACATCTAATGTACAAAGATAACATAGCGACTCATCCGTTGAAACTATAATGTACAACGATAACATATCGACTCATCCGTTGAAACTATAATGTACAACGATAACATATCGACTCATCCATTTAACATCTAATGTATGAGATAGCATATCAACTTATACGTTGAACGTCTAATGTACCACGATAGCATATCGACTCATTTATTGAACATCAAATGTACAATGATAGCATATTGACTTATCCATTAAACATCTAATGTACAATGATAGCATATCGACTCATCCGTTGAACATCTAATGTACAACGATACCATATCGACTCATCCGTCGAACGTCTAATGTTCAACAATAACATATCGACTCATTAGTTGAACATCTAATGTACAATGATAACATATCGACTCATCTTTTGAACATCTAATGTACAACGATATCATATTGACTCATCTGTTAAACATCTAATGTATAACCATAGCATATTGACACATCCGTTAAACGTTTAATGTACAAAAATAACATATCAACTCATCCGTTGAATGTCTAATGTACAACAATAACATATCAACTCATCCGTTGAACGTATAATGTACACCGATAACATATCGACTCATCCGTTGAACATCTAATGTACAACGATAGCATATCGACTCATCCGTTAAATATCTAATGTACAACGATAGCATATTGACTCATCCGTTGAACATCTAATGTACAATGATACCATATCGACTCATCCGTTAAACCTCTAATGAACAATGATAACATTTCGACTCATCCGTTAAACATCTAATGTACAATGATAGCATATCGACTCATTCGTTGAACATCTAATGTAAAACGATAACATATCGACTCATTCGTTGAACCTCTAATGTACAATGATAACATATCGACTCATCTATTGAAACTCTAATGTATAACGATAACATATCGACTCATCCGTTGAACATCTAATGTACAATGATAACATATCGACTCATCTATTGAAACTCTAATGTATAACGATAACATATCGACTCATCCGTTGAACATCTAATGTTCAATGATAACATATCTACTCATTAGTTGAACATCTAATGTACAACGATAACATATCAACTCATGCGTTGAACATCTAATGTACAATAATAGCATATAGACTCATCTGGTAAACATCTAATTTATAATCATAGCATCTCAACTCATTCGGTAAACACCTAATGTACAACGATAGCATATCGACTCATTCGTTAAATGTCTAACGTGTAACGATAACATATCGACTCATTCATTGAATTTCTAATGTACAACAAAATCATATCGACTCATCCGTTGAACGTCTAATGTAAAACAATAACATATCGACTCATCCGTTAAACATCTAATGTATAACGATAGCATATTGACTTATCCGTTGAACATCTAATGTATAATGTACCATATCGACTCATCCGTTGAACCTCTAATGTACAACGATAACGTATCGACTCATCCATTAAACATCTAATGTACAACGATAGCATATCGACTCATTCGTTGAACATCTAAAGTACAACGATAACATATCCACTCATCCGTTAAACCTCTAATGTACAACGATAACATATCGACTCATCTGTTGAACCTCTAATGTACAATGATAACATATCGACTCATCCGTTAAACATCTAATGTATGACGATAGAATATCGACTCATTCGTAGAACATCTAATATACCACGATAGCACATCGGCTCATCCGTTGAATATCTAATATACAATGATAGCATATCGACTCATCCGTTAAACATCTAATGTACAACGATAGCATATTGACTCATCTGTTGAACATCTAATGTACAACAATACCATATCGACTTATCCGTTGAACATTTAATGTACAACGATAACATATTGACTCATCCGTTGAACCTCTAATGTACAACGATAACATATCGACTCATTCGTTAAACATCCAATGTACAACAATAGCATATTGACTCGTCCGTTAATTGTCTAATGTATAACGATAACATATCAACTCATCCGTTGAACGTCTAATGTACAACAATAACATATCGACTCATCCGTTGAACGTATAATGTACAACAATAACATATTGACACTTTCGTTGAACATCTAATGTACACCGATAGCATAGCAACTCATCCGTTAAACATCTAATGTACAACGATAGCATATTAACTCATCCATTGAACATCTAATGTACAATGATACCATATCGACTCATTCGTTGAACATCTAATGTACTACGATAACATATCAACTCATCCGTTAAACATCTAATGTACAACGATAGCATATCGACTCATTCGTTGAACATGTAATGTACAACGATAACATATCGACTCATCCGTTGAAACTCTAATGTACAACGATAACATATCGACTCATCCGTTGAAAATTTAATGTACAACAATAACATATCGACTCATCTGTTAAACATCGAATGTATAACAAAAGCATATCGACTCATCCGTTGAACATCTAATGTACCACAATAGCATATCGACTCATCTGTTGAACATCTAATATACAATGATAGCATATCGACTTATCCGTTAAACATCTAATGTACAACAATAGCATATCGACTCATCCGTTGAACATCTAATATACAACCATACCATATCGACTCATCCGTTGAACATCTAATGTTCAACGATAACATATCGACTAATTTTTTGAACATCTATTGTACATCGATAACATATCGACTCATCTATTGAATATCTAATGTGCAACGATAGCATATCGACTCATCAGGTAAACATCTAATGTATAACCATAGCATCTTGACTCATTCGGTAAACATCTAATGTACAACGATAGCATATCGACTCATTTGTTGAACATTTAATGTACAACAATAACATAGCAACTAATCCGTTGAAACTATAATGTACAATGATAACATATCGACTCATCCGTTGAAACTATAATGTACAACGATAACATATCGACTCATCCGTTTAACATCTAATGTATGAGATAGCATATCGACTCATCCGTTGAACATCTAATGTACCACGATAGCATATCTAATGTACAATGATAGAATATTGGTATTCGCTATTTTATACATATCTTTTACCATGAAAAATGAACTCAAAAGACCAAAAACATAATAAAATTGCAAATATATGCTTGTTTTTGTGTTTGTGTATGTGCAGGTACGGATATCAAGAAAAGGACAAAAATAAAGACAAAACCGAGCAAGAGATTGGAAAGAACGCGAGAAGACGAGTCCAACGGTGCCCTCAGATTTTATTGGGCCAGCCCGTAACCCATTTATATGAGCCGGGCCAGCCCATTACTATCATAAGACCAAAAACCCTTAAAATACTAACACCTTGGCCCAATCCCGTTTCATTATTAAAATAAGCCCAAGTCAAAATCAGTTATGGCCAGTCAACATAGATTAACCACGGGTCAAAAGAATAACTCTTGGCGCCAAACACTGTATCACCATCGTCCCAATTAACCCAACCCTTAACCTGAGTTCTAACAGCCTAAGCTGTCAACATCACTCATATAACAAACCCTCACCCACGCTCCCCCAACCTACGTGGCAGTCTCTTATTGGTTCATTGGTGATCCAGAAGTACACATTTTCATCCAACGATCGAAAATTCAAGGCAGTGATTAAAAATGATGATCAAGGGCTCTAGTCAACTGGGATTTAATCTTGAGACTCACTCCAACTCTCACTCACAAAAGAAACACAACCCCAAGCCATGACGCTCCTTATTTCAACTATAAATAGGGGAGAAGCTCACACAGTTAAAAACAACTAGGAGTAGGATAGCTTAGGGTAGCTTTTAGCTTATGCATTTTAAATTCTGTTTTACTTAAATTCATGTAATTTCCTTTCTAATTCTGTATTCAGTTTAATTTTTAATAAAAGTATAAGGTTCTCTTTATGAATTTGATTTTTCATAAGCAAAAATTGTTTTGAATAAGCTCTTTTACTTTTCATAAGCTCAAGTATACTCATAAGCTGTTACTCTACTTAATTAAGCTTTTAAATGCTTAGTTAAGCTTATATGACTTATTTCCTCCCCAAAATTACCTAAGCTCTTAACTAAGGATGATAAGCCAAAACTGGACGGGCCTATGGACTTACTGGCTTGTTTATAACAAGCCAGAGCTTGTTGATTAGCTCTTAGAGCTTTATTATTCCCGGTTTAGAGCAAGGGATAGGTACACTTCTTATTTTCTTTCTTTTAGCTTACTTAATATTATATTTTTTATCTGCTTATCTTATTGCTTATTCTGCTTATTGTTTAAATAATGAATGCTTGGATTAGCTTAATTTTGTCTATTATTATCAGTCATTGCTTATAATGTTCATTTGGTAGTTTAGGATTTAATCTGCAAGTTTATTTTATGTAAGCAATTATAAAGTTCATTTAAACTAGCATAATCTATTTTGCATTGGTTCAAGCTTATTTGATTGTCAAATTGTGTTAATTTAGTTTGTTTTTAGTTATGCACTCTCTAGTATTTGTTGAGCCATGAATCTCATTTTATTAAACTGATCATGAGGTTAAGTCATTTAAAGGGGTGTTTGGCACAAGGCAGCACTAACTTAAGTTAGTGCTGCCAAGGCCTTTTGGTCCTTTGGATTGGATTTAACTTTTAAATTTTAGTTAATAGGTGTGAAATTTAAAGAATTTGCAAAGTTAATTCAGTTTCTTATCTTGTTAATAAGTAGTTTTTAGCATTTGCTAGCTTAAGTTGAATCTCTTTTGCATTATTAGCTTAGATCTTTTCTAGTTGTCATCCTTGCTATATTTGCTCTTGTTTTAGTTAGTAATAAGTGTTAGAACAAAGTTTTTTTTTGGTCCTGCACTTTCAGTTTAAAGTATTTTGTGCTCATTGCATCAGCAGCTAAACATGTCAAAATGCCATTTTCAATCTCAGTTTTAAGCTAGTTTAAATAGATTTTAGCTTATAGTTTTTTTACACAAGCTCATTAGGAGCTGTGCTTAATCTGTTTATTACTAGATTTTTAATTTTGAGCTTATTTAATAGCTTATTTTATATGCTGCACTTTGTTTTCTTTTTCCTTAAGAAGAGCTCCCCTGGTGCAAAAAGCCCACTTTCCCAGCCCTTTTATCAGCTCATTTGCTTGTCATTTCTTTTGCTTTTTGCTTTTTCTTAGAAGCTCATAAGCTGCTCTTAAAGCTCATATAAGCCACTAAGCCTAAAAGTCCCTCTAGTGCTTAAAATTTAAGCCCCTAAGAGCCCTTTTGACTGTTTTGTATGCATATTGGCACTTTAGCTTATTTAAGTCTTTGGCTTATCTGTTGGCTTTCTACTTGCTAATTTTAGTTTAAGAATGCTTATTAGGTGTTAGAGTAGGATAGTTTTTTGCTTATTTATGTTCTTATTTGCCCCAAAGTAGCCTATCAGACTTAAGTTTTCTCTAACAGTACTAACTTAAAGGTTAGTACTGCTGAGATTTTTAGCCCTTTTTTTGGCTTATTTATGTTCTTATTTGCCCCAAAGTAGCCTATCAGACTTAAGTTTTCTCTAACAGTACTAACTTAAAGGTTAGTACTGCTGAGATTTTTAGCCCTTTTTGTGGCTTATTTAGTTGTTTTTTTTGCTTATTTTTGTTTCTAGTTGCTTATTGAGCTTGTCCTTATTCCTATGTTTGTTTTTCCTTCATTTTCATTTGCTTGATTGTGGTTAAAATCCAAAAAGAATGAGCTGTTTTTCCCATTTTTCATTTAAGCATTCTGTCTGTCTTTTCAGTGCTTATTTAGCTTATTTTTAAGTTTCCCCAAAAAGTGTTTTTTTAGTTGTTAGTTTTCATGTGTTTTATAAGTTTGTAAAAAGAAAAATTAAAAAAAATGTTTTACAAAAGAGTTAGGCCTTGGATTCGAACCCAAGACCTAACCCTTCATACCTAGTCGTCCCACCACAACACACACAATGCCAACTGCCCTTGGGTCTTTTCACCTGAGGTAGTTGCACATTTTATTCATTTAAGGCTTTCTTAGCCCATAAGCCCAAAAGCTGTTATCTGCTTATTTGATAAGCATTTTTCACCCTTTCATTTTTCTTAGATTAAGCCCCTTTCAAAGTACTTTCCATAATTTTTTCAGATTTTTCGTAAATCATTTAGTATTTTTTATCATTCATTTTCTTTAAATTCGTTTTTAATTCATAATAAAAAAATTAAAAGTCAAAAAAATATAAAAAAAAATTTCAAAATTTTGTTTTATCATATAGGACCTAGGAAAAATAGAATTACACTCGTAGGGTCATTTTTGTAAAATTTTAGTTTTTAAAGAACGGGTTTCGAGCCCGGTTCTCGTTTTCTTCGCGATTTAGCTTTAAGCATCTCCGTTTTTGTTCTAGTTTTCTTTATCATCATTTTTTAGTCATGTAGGATCAGGAATAGTATAAAAATCATTTTAGGTCTTATTTTTCATAATTTAGGATTTAAATGTCGCGTTCGTTTAATTTCCGTTAATAGTGTTGTGCTTAATTGTTTAGTCGTTAAATTCCTTTATATGCTTTATGAGTTTTTATTAAGTAGAAATAGATTTCCAAATCAAAAATTTTCAAAACCATTCAAAACGCGTGATCACAAACGTTTCCGATTTTCAATTCGCACTTCGTTGAGGAATAAACGACCCGAGAGGTTTTTGAGATATCACTTTGGTTAAAAGTGAATTTCTTAACCCGACGGAAATACTACTATACTATTATTGGCCTATCCTTATATATTATATATATTTTATTATATATACGGTGTATTTGGAGACGGATCAATTTTTGGCGCCGCTGCCGGGGAAGTGTGTACGACTATCGTGTTTCGTTCGAAGATTAGTGTTTTTGAAGAACCTTCCTCGTGAACTTATTGTTTTTCTAATGTAAATATTTTCTTATAAAACCATAAAAATACAAAATTATTTTACACTTCTATTTTATTTAAAAAAAATTACTGTTTGTTAATTGTTGTTTCGGTTCTAGAATACAAACTATAAGGAAAGTTTAAGGCGGGTTTGATTCCATCACCCAAAAGGAGAAGGGTTATTCTAAAAAGCGCCTCGTGTTTACCAACTCCTCCGCTTTCTTGTGCGTATTTTTAGAGAGCTACCGTATACATTTAACTTTCGGTTACCAAATTTTTTTTCTTATTTTCTTTTTCTTATGTATTATTTGAAAAAGCTAAAAATATTCTTCTCCATCCTCTTATCCGTTTAATTCTTTCTCTCATCCTCTTAATTGTTTAATTCAAAATGTCGTCATATAATAGACTAGGTTGCTATTTATGCGGTGATCCGTTAGATGGTATACTTTGTCGACGGTGCTCGTGCGGATGGTGTGGAAACAAACTTAATGATGGATTTTGTTCGTATTGCGCTTCTAAAGCTAGAAATTCATTCGCTTATGATCCAAACCTGAATTCTTTCAATAACTCCCTGAATTATTCCGACTACTCTCCACAACCTCGGTACGAGACGAATATTTGTGAGTTATGTGGAAACGATGCTCATTTTGGTTACGATTGTTCATTTCAAGTTCCGTTTCCGGACCCTTGTCTGTCCAATGAGCGAACCTGTACATACAATCAAAACTTTAGTGATAATTATCCTCAAAAAGTCACCTAGTTTTCTCAACAATAATCATTCTTTGTGCTAATTCGGGGTCCTCACTATGATTATCAATGTCAACCGATTAATGGAACTTATTATGAACCTAATCAGAGTAAAGATTACGGTTTTGGGAACCAATTACAACACCCCAAAATTCACCATCAATCATCAACTCTTCATAATCAAATGATTAGCTAAATTCATCAAATAAGCTTATGGAACAAATACAACCATATTGCTTTGTTGGTCCAAGTTATGCAAAATGAAGAAAGAAGAAAAGCGAATCGCGGATGAACAAGCGTAAAAGAATAAGTATTTCTAGGAAATTATCCGGTTTTACGATGATGACGACGTTGATTATTCTATTCAAACTCAAGAAACTCAAGAAATTTTCTTCTACAAATACACCCGACTTACCAATCCAAGAACCCGTTAACTCTCTAAGTATGGGGGACGAGCATCTTGACACAATTCCGGCAACAGAATCGGAAGAAGTAATAAAGTCTAGTGTTAAAGATCCTGTCCCAATCCCAAGGCTCGTATTGCTCCAATTCCACTGGGAATTGTTGAAGCCGATTTTGATCCAAAAGATGGTACTTCAAGTGATGACGATGATTTTGAGGACATCAAGTACGTTAGCTTAGAGGAGGTAAATGATGTTAACCAAGAAGAGAAAGAATTTGACTTAGAAGATACTCTTCAAATCCAAGACGTTATTCTTCGAGAGAAATTATTGAATATCAATCGTCTTATTGTTAATATCGAATCTTTGAAAGATAATCCCACTCCGGATCGTGTGCTCAATTCTCCCTCTTCATTTCCTATTCCCGTCGTGGGTAGTGATTCGTTCTTTGAGGAGTCCGATACTTCTCTTTTTCATTTGGATAATTCTTTACCCGAATTCGAGACTTTTAGCGATCATACGGAAGAGACGAGAAGTGGCAGTACCACTACTCATGCTAATTACTCTCTTCCCGAGAATGATTCGTTTCTTTTTTAGATTGAGCCCGATTAGGAGGGGTTGATTAGCATTGATAATTCAAATGACCCTCTTTTGGAACTTCCTGAGTTTGAATCATTTCATTTTGATCCATCATTTCCTCATCCTCCTCCGAAACCACCGGATGTTGAGATTTGCTTACATTTTGAGCCCGAGTCTCCCGTGATTGATAATTTTAATGAGCTTAATGATGACTAAGAGGGAGGTGAGATTGATTTTTCTTAAAATGTTGAAGATGACGATTCCTCTACATTTGTCATTCAGACTTTTCTCCCGTTTCTTACCTACCTAGTGGATTCTCCTTTACTTCTCTCCACCGGGAGTGAAGACACTATTTTTGACCCCGGTATCTTCACTTAGAGCCAATGGAATCTCATTGGGATGGAACTTTCATGTGCTTTAATGTTTATCCAAACATTAATGAAAGCCCGATTGAGATTTTCTTTTCCATTTGCTTCCCCAAGGACAACTTAATTTGGGGTCGAGTCAAGCTCGTGACTCGGTTAACAAAAACAAGCATTTCTATCTTCTTATCTATTTTCTAACAATTAATGTGAGGGGGATTGCCTCTTTCCTTTCTCGTGTTTTGTGTTTTGTGATTTTATGTCCAGGATACCCGGATTTTGAAGACTCTCGTGCTCATGGTTTTGTCCATTCATTCGAGCTTCATATTCCCAGCTTCATTTAGGGAATTCGATATCCTAAAATCTTATCGATTAACGTTTATCTTTAGCATACTTAATAAATGGCTTTAGATTTGCGTAGAGAACCCTTAATACTTGAATTATGCCTTGAAATTAGTATGGGGGTGACAGTCTTACATTGAGGACAATGTGTAGTTTTAGTATGGGGGAATCTAGCAATTTGATTGTGCCTGCAGCCGTTGTTTTCACGCAATCCCGTTGTTACCACCAAAATACCAAAAATATGAAAATTTTTTAAATTTTCAAAAATAAAATAAGTGTTTTTGTCACAATTTTGACTTTCCTACTGGGTAGAATAAGAGTAAATTTTAACTCGATCGAGCGTGTTGAGCTCTAGCTTGTTCCTTAACTTTTAGGCTAAGCGTTCGCGATTATCGCGAAAAACGAAAGATGATAGAGTTAGGTATGAGTAGAATGCTAAACAATGATTATTTGGAAATCTTAAGAGCTCATGTATGTAACTTGTTGCTTTTTCTCCCATAAGCTTCTAACCGGATTAATATACGTGCTGTTTTTGGAGATTAAACTTAAATCAACAATTTTTTATGTAATATATAGCAAAAATTTTAGTCTTAGTTCAAATTTATACTTGAATTTTTCAAAAAGAAGTCTTCTTTAAATAAATAAATATAAATAATAATAATAATAATAATAATAATAATAATAATAAAAGCTGTGGGCTGATAAAAGTTTACTACCTCTTGCCGGCTCACAACCGATGTGGTAGTCTTCTAAAGAAAGCCCATAGTAAGAATAAAAATCTGAGACTGATAAAAGTTTGCTGCATCTTGCCGGCTCACAACCGATGTTGCAGCCTTCTAAAAGGTCGAGGGTTACAATTGCATAAATGTCTAAATAATTAAGTGTGAATTAATAAATTGACTTCTTTTTGTTAAATTCAAATATGCTTTTGCACTTTGACTATTCTATTTTATAAGCTATGTATATTCGGGAAACCTGAGAGTTTTTGAAACCTAAGGTCCGTGAGTCCCGATACTAGTCTCTGTGGGGTGTCAAAAGCCCGGTCACTTAGCCGATAAGGTTGGGATGTGCCGAGACGAAAGTCGCTACATGGGATGATCTCGCCTTCAAATTCATTATTCTCAGGTGGAACGTGAAGCATAGTATTTTGCAAAACGTTGATCCATGGTTGAAATTCAAAATGGCACACTCACCTAAGATATAATAATTGTCGGGAGTGAAAAGTTCACAAGTTGCAAATATGAGTAGTGTTAGCATCTTAACTTTTATTTAACGGTGATTTCGTTTTAAGCTTAGTTGGACAAGTGAAAAATCGGGAACGATGAATTTATCCTTTTTGGGGCATTTTCGGATCGAAATGCATCTTGTTCTATGATCCCTAACGGTTATGAAAATAACGAAAGTCAAATTAGTTAGTTGCTATAAAAAAATCAAATCAAAAATATTAGTGGTAATAAGCGTATATCTTCAATAATGGTAAAAATGGGGCTTCTCTAAACTCTTGATTCTCTAATTCACCTCGATGAACACTTAGCTACTTTTCTAAGTGATTAGTTTGGGGGAATTGGATAATTTTTAGTTTTAAGCGCGTATTTATTACATTGCGTGAGGACACGGCAATATCTTAGTTTGGGGGAATTTTGATATGTGTTAATTCATACATAGTAAATATCCCGGAAAAGATGCCAAATAAGCCGGAAAATGCCAAAAATGTGCAGTATTTGTGTGCTTTTGTGTTTAATCATGCAGGAAAGGATATTCATGAAGAAAAGACAAAATCAAGCCAAAAAGAGACAAAAACGGACACGGGAATGAAGAAGTCAAGAAAGTCAAAGGTCGAGATGTGAATTATTAAAGTGAAGCCTGGACCGAAACCGAAACCCAAATACAACAAAACCGTCAAAGGAATAACGCCGTTAGTCCTTTATTATTTAAAGACTAACGGTCGGTATGTACAAAATTAACCCTTATGACCAAAAACCCTTAAAATACTAATACCTTAGCCCAATCCCGTTTCATTATTAAAATAAGCCCAAGTCAAAATCAGTTATGGCCAGTCAACATAGATTAACCACGGGTCAAAAGAATAACTCTTGGCGCCTAAGCTGAGTTCTAACAGCCTAAGCTATTAAGATCACTCATATAACAAACCCTCACCCACACTCCCCTAACCTACGTGGCAGTCTCTTATTGGTCCATTGGTGATCCGAAAGTACACATTTTCATCCAACGATCGAAAATTCAAGGCAATGATTAAAAATGATGATCAAGGGCTCAAATCAGCTGGGATTTAATCTTGAGACTCACTCCAACTCTCACTCACAAAAGAAACACAACCCCAAGCCAGGACGCTTCTTATTTCAACTATAAATAGGGGAGAAGGTCACACAGTTAAAGACAACTAGGAGTAGGTTAGCTTAGGGTAGCTTTTAGCTTATGCATTTTAAATTCTGTTTTTACTTAAATTCATGTAATTTCCTTTCAAATTCTGTATTTAGTTTTATTTTTAATAAAAGTATAAGTCTCTCTTTATGCATTTGATTTTTCATAAGCAAAAATTGTTTTGATTAAGCTCTTTTACTTTTCATAAGCTCAAGTATACTCATAAGCTGTTACTCTACTTAATTAAGCTTTTAAATGCTTAGTTAAGCTTATATGACTCATTTCCTCCCCAAAATTACCTAAGCTCTTAACTAAGGATGATAAGCCAAAACTGTACGGCCCTATGGACTTACTGGCTTGTTTATAACCAGCCAGAGCTTTTTGATTAGCTCTTAGAGCTTTATTATTCCCTGTTTAGAGCAAGGGATAGGTACACTTCTTATTTTCTTTCTTTTAGCTTACTTAATATTCTATTTGTTTATCTGCTTATCTTATTGCTTATGCTTTGATTAGCTTAATTTTGTCTATTATTATCAGTCATTGCTTATAATGTTCATTTGGTAGTTTAGGATTTAATCTGCAAGTTTATTT
>BQNB010028569.1:11404-40569 GCA_026074375.1 Tanacetum coccineum
CGAACGGTACTGCATTTAATGCATGATAATCCACACAAAATTGATATCTTCCAACCTTCTTATTAACTAACAACACGGGTGAAGAAAAAGGACTTTGACTATAACGATAATCCCCTGATCTAGCATCTCCGTAACTAACTTTTCCATCTTACCTTTTTGATAGTGTGGATAACGATAAGGTCGTACATTCACCGACTTAGTATCAGGTAACAAATGAATACGATGGTCGATCAAACGATGGGGAGGTAAAGTAGTGGGTACCTGAAATAGTGAATCAAACCTTTCAAGCAGGGGCATGAGCTCGGTATTTTTCAAACCCACGTCCTAGGTCGCATCTCTTCGGCGTCCGCTTCCTTTGCCAGACTATGAATCTCGTAAACCCTATAGACCTCATCCTGATCTAGCAATGCTTGCATATGATGAAGCCTAATTTTCTTCATGCAAAGTTATGCATCACCTTTGAACAAATAAGTAGTGTTAAGAATGTAAATTCCATGGTTTATGTTGCATAGTCATGCGTCACTTTTCCAATTTCTGGAACCATTGAATCCCTAACACCACGTCGGGTCCTTGCATCAGCAATACATACAAATCGACCTCCATTATTACTCCTTGCATGTGAAGAGTAACGTGTGAGCAAACACTTTCACACATCAATATCTCTCTACTCCTAATATAGACTTTGAACACTTTTATTGGTTGAATAGGTAGACCCATTCTCTCGACTACATCAGGTCGAATAAAATTATGCGTGCTACCATTGTTAATGAGTACTAGACATCTGTTGTACCGGTCGATCCCCAGAGTTGGAGAGAAAGTGGGATTCCATGACCAATGAGTGAATTAAGGATTGATAAGTCCCCACTTTCGACCGCATCATCACCCCGTCTGTGGCCGTGTCATCATCCTCGGCGATCATTAGTAAAAAACAATTGCCCGGACATTTATGCCCTTGCACCCAATGGTTATCGCAATTAAAACACAACCCCTTGTTGAGTCGCTCTTGACGTTCCGCCGGCGAGATCCATTTAATAGCAAGTGGCTTGGATGTACTAACCGACGATGAAGTCCCCCTATACGAGGCGTTGACTACCTTTGATTCCTAATGTTCAGGAAAGGTTTAACCGTCGTGACAGAAGCCGGGACTTATTAGTCTTCCAACCTTGCTTCTGTGATATGCGCCAAGGAGAACGCATCACTCAACGTGGTTGGTTTTGACACCAACAACTCGTGTTGTAGGTTGAGTTTGAGCCCCGAGATGTAGAAAGAGATGAGCAAGGATTCCAGTATATCCATGAGAAACTCAACTCTCGTTGATAATCCTCAACCATACCCAATTGCAACAGCTTCGATAACGCCCCTTGCAAATCTTCATATTTTGATGGTCCAAAAGGATTCTTCACACTTTCCTCAAACGTGGCCCAAGTAGTGATCAAACCATTCCTTGTCATCCACCGAAAGCATTCCACAGCCGCACCTTCCAAGTTAAAACCCACTATATGCAAATGTTGATCAACGGGAGTATTAAGCAATGAGAAGTATTCATTAATGGAAAAGATCCAACTTTCTGGATTGACTCCCAAAAATTTGGGAACGTCCAACCGCATAGATCGCGGTAACAACGCCCCTTGAACACCCCCGCCCCCTGCCGGATTTGTAGCAGCCCGCGAGTTTCTTGTAACTCGGCTTGTAATGCATCAAACTGAGCCTGGAAAGTCGTGGCCTGTTGTTGTGCCAGCTTTGTCGATGTGTCTTGGTGGTCCTTAACCACAACCTCACTGTGTTTTCATCCACGAGTACAATGAAAGCACCAATTGATACACCCTAAACCGTATCAAGGCAACACCACTATAGCGTATGCGAGCTCTGTAAGAAAAAGAAGAGAAGACTAGAGATTTATTCGACAGAACATGACTTTCATTGATAAATGACGCAGTATAAATACCCAATAAACCTTAACTTGTAAGATAAGTTGAATACGAAGACATTCCTAAACAAATAGTCAAACATGACAGACACTTTCCTAACACAAAGACATTCCTAAATAAATAGTCAAACATGACAGACAAGTTCTAGCCCATCACAAACTCCTTCTGCCAGCCTGGTGCTTTCTTGGTCCGCTTCTCACGTCCCAGCCCATCAACCGTGGGCGTAACAGTTCTCCACAAAATATAGTTGTGAATAATACCATATGGCACCTAATATAAAAAATTGTAAACTTCAATCAATGCTTTAATTTATTATTTATGTTTTATTCTGGTCCATAAATATAATTATGTATTATTTAATATTATTTACATAATGGTGAAAGATAAACGAGCAATAAGCTGTGATGCTAGCTAATCAACCGAGTCCAACGGATTATGAACAATAATGTTATGACACTTGGATCCATAAGAGTGGATTTCTTGTTCTTAAAAAGAAATCATGACGGATGGAGTTAATACTTTGTAGAATCTGTTAGTCAACATATTTATGTATTGGGCTAAAACCCACCTTTAGAATAATCTTTGTAATCTATATAATGTACCGAACTCTTTCTGATAACTCATTCAGTAATTCAGTCTAATTATAGTGAATTACTGAATGAATTATCATAAAGAGTTCAGTACATTATATGAAGTACAAAGATTATTAGAGTGAATCACTGAATGAATTATTATAAAGAGTTCAGTAAGAGTACAAAGATTATTAATAATTTTTGTAGTTTATACAATGTATCGAACTCTTTATGATAATTCATTCAGAAATTCACTCTAATTAGAGTGAATTAGTGAATAAATTATCCTAAAAAGTTCAGTATATTATATAGAGTACACAGATTATTTTAGAAGCGGGGTTTAGCCCAATACACAAATATGTAGACTAACATAATCGATATTCATGATACTATGTGTTACCATATATCATTGTTATTAGAGGATGAATAGGCCTAAGCCTGATTTGTGGGTTTAGGGCCCGTTAGGGTTTCATTCATGTAATCACATATACATTGCGGTTAATAATATATCATAATCGACGGGGTTTTCATCATTCAACATGGTGTCAGAGTGGGTCTAATCCTTAGACCTAAGTGGCTATGTTGAGCCGCCTCCACTAAACCACCCCATCAAACCCTAGCCGCCACCATGTAACCTTTAAAAAAAATTCTCCACAATTCCGACAAGGTTAATTATTTGATGCATGTTATTGGTGTGCTAATGATACGTATCCCTGATGACGTGTGGCGTAATGGTATGTATCTTTGGAGTGTTAGATCAGTTTGATGCTATTGAAGCAGCCAAGACGACGTTCCAAAATTTCATATATTGTAACTTATGTTTTTACTATAGTTAGTTTTTATGTTAAAAAAAAGAAAAAAAAGTTATAGTTGTTTTATTGTTTGTTTGTTTGTCGATGGTTCGTACGGCGTTGTTACCAGCCGACTAAAGTTGACCATTGGTACCAGTCCTTAAAGTCGACCGTTGGTAAGGTTGTGTTACCAGTCGACTTAGCCGACCGTTGGTACCAGTCGATTAAAGTCGACCGTTGGTACGGTTTTGTTACGAGTCGACAAAAGTTATGTTTTTATTATGTTAATATTTTTTTTCTTTTCTTGTTTATTACTCCAGTCCAAGCTTTCGCGATTTCGCCGCTCAGACTGTGGGGGAGTATTAGAGGATAAATAGGCCCAAACCCGGTTTGTGGGCTTAGAGCCCGTTAGGGTTTCATTCATGTAATCTCCTATATATTGTGGTTAATAATATATCATAACTGACAAGGTTTTCATCATTCAACATGGTGTCAGAGCGAGTCCAATCCTTAAACCTAAGTGGCTACGTTGAGCCGCCTCTCCTAAACAACCCGTTCAAACCCTAGCATCACCCTATTAACCTGATTAACAAAACCTAAAAACACACGAAATCCCATTTAACAAAAACAAAAACAGGGATATTATAAGTTTGTGGAATTGTTTACACCAAAAGTCATCTTCTTGAGTTTTTGGCTGAGGTGCACTACAATTTAGGGGTGAGCATCGGGTCGGAAACGATCCGAACCGAAGAAAACCGAAACCGACCCGAAATCGAATAACGGGATTTTGCAAACCGAGAACCGAACCGAGTGAACCCTATATAAACCGAAATCGAACCGAATACGCTCGGGTCGGCTCGGTTTAGTAGTTCAAAATTGTCGGGTTTGAGCCGAACTGAACCGAAACCGAACCGAACCGACTAAACCGAAGTACGTATCCAAAACCGAAAACCGAACCAAATAAGCTCGGTTTTACCTTGCTCAGCCCTACTACAATTCCAATTTAATCAGGAAGGATCGAAAGTTGGATTTATGCTAAATTAAAGTTTATTAAAAAAAAGTTATGGTTTTTGTTATTTTTTAGTCGATCATTGATGCTGCTTTGTTACCAGTCTACTAAAGTGGATCGTTGGTACGATTTTCTTACCGGTCGACTAAAGTCGATCGTTGGTACGGTTTTGTTACCAGTCGACTAGTCGATCGGTGGTACTGCTTTGTTACCAGTCGACTAAAGTGGACGTTTTATGAATTGTTACTAGTCGACTAAATTATGCGATGTTATTATGTTCAGTCTGTTTTTTTTCTAGTTTACTACTCCAGTCCGAGCTTTCGTGATTTCGCCGCTCGAACTGCGAGGGAGTATTAGTGGATAATTAGGCCCAAGCCCAGTTTGTGGGTTTAGAGTATTTAGGGTTTCATCATTATAAATAATGATAAATAATAAAGTTATACCTACGGGTTCACAACATGTAACAATTGTAACATTTGTTTTGTTTTATTTTGAGCCCACATGATTAGTAGTTTTATTTAAGAGGAAGCATGAGAATCTATAAAACCATGGTATGACCATGAATGTTTAATGGAAGAACACATTCTGAAAATGTATTACTACAACTTATGCAAGATGACAACATAAATGGCAAATTGCATAAAAATGTAGCCAACTTACTACTTTTTATAAAGTTGTGTAGTCAACGTTTTTTTTTTCTATTAAATGACCAAACTATTGAATTCCGTCTATTTTATGTAGTGAGTGACTATTGAAGGGTAAATTGGTCATTACATGTGGGCAAAATACATACAATAGTCGGAATTCAAATGTTTAATGATTTTATAGGAAAAAGTTGACAACACAACTTTATAAAAAGTGGTAAGTTTGCTACATTTTTATGCAATTTGCCCCAACATAAATCATCACCATCGTCATCTTTGTTATCCATGGAGGTGATATTTGAACCCAGACACCCAGTAATACAACAAACACGATCATCAATTCAGTACCAAAGAGTTACAAATTGCCAAATGGTAACATAAACTCACATATTGCAGCAGAACTTTCTTACAACTGGGATTGGGTTGTGTTTACACTTTAAACGAAAACAAATATGGCGTTTCTGTGATATGCTAAAAGGTCCGAGGAGATACGTTATCATCCCCTGTTGCATTATTTAATGCTTGCATATTTTTCAGTTACTGGCGATTAATTAGATTCTTCCTGTGTATACTCATGAACTTGGCAACAAACTCTGCAGGGACAGAAGACGTTATTAGTTTCGTGCATTCATATGTCATTATGAAATATGAAATGCTATCAATTATATATATGACCTTCTAACTTTAGTAAGGCACTGGTTCCGACCGGTAATCTCTTGTCCTGTAGGAAAACATTGAACTTTTAGCCACACATTTTCCGTAAAAGTAATTTATGGTGTAAAGGCATGAACTTACATAATAACCATGCCAATAATATAGTTCCCTTTTGATATTAGCTTCAACACCCTTAAGGAACTGTTCAATGAGTTTCTGCGTAGTGGAAACATTGTAACACAAAAATCAGAATTATGAGGGATCTTGAAATGATTCATTTTGTGAAAGGTTGTCGCTTTACCAAAAGAATCAGTTTTGGATGAACAAATTCCACCAGAAGTTTCTGAAGCTTTCCACGTATGAGAAACAGCCTGATCGAAACACGCCCATACATTTATTTAAGGTACCAGGTATGAAAGTTAATAGAAAAAAGTATTTGAATATTAGAAACTTGCCTCTTATGTGATGGATCAGCTAAGACTTCTGCGGCAAGGTCAATAAGTACATCTTCCCATCCTATCGCAATTGGTTGATCTTCAACAAAAGGATAGCTGCAAACATATTTGACTTTTTTAATCCGATTACAAAAATTTGATATAAAATCATAAAGATATCTGCATTACGTGTTCTCTTACTTGTGAGACTTGCAGGCTTCAAGAGCCATGATTGCTTTCCTTAAATTCTGTTTGGATTTAGTTGCAATCTTTGAAGCAAATTTCATGGATAAATCGAAGTTCTCTTTCCTTGCTATCTGAATAAGAACTTCCATGATCTGAGATTATAAGAAACAGTAATTAGATGATACTATGCCAGTTGGTGAATATAGCTCACGAGTATTCATTGTGTAAAACTTAATGCTCGAATATACAAGTTCAAGCTTCCAAAAAAATAAACGACAATTTCAGAGTTGGAAATGTGGGAGGGCCGGATAACGGGTCAAAACACGCCGGATTGAAATGTGATATTCACTTTTTTGCAGTCACATTTAGCACATCAATGCAGTACACTATTCACATTTTACCAATATATGCAACACACTGAATTCAACCATTTATGCAACATGCTTAGTGGTTCTTACCAAGGTATGCAATTTGTTGTGTCAAATGGCTCAAAATTGCATAATTAAAAAGTAAATATACTGCATTAAATGGTTACAATATGTATGTGCATATACGGGTAAAATGTGACTATTACATTGCATTTTAATGTGCTAAATATGACTACAAAAAGTCTACTTTAACATTAACTTTTTTTTTTGAACTAATACTTTAACATTAACTAACCTTTGTTAATATCATGATTTGGGAGTTTTTATGCATTCGACTGCACTAAGTATGGCTTTCAGCCTGTTTTGCCAATTTGACCCGTATTCTCTTTAGTTAAATCTTTTAAGTAAAATATAATCTGGTAGAGATAATCTATAACCCAAAAATTCCTCCTCAGACAAACAATATAGCGCGTACATTTGGGAGTTTTTATGCATTCGACTGCACTAAGTATGGCTTTCAGCCTGTTTTGCCAATTTGACCCGTATTCTCTTTAGTTAAATCTTTTAACTAAAATATAATCTGGTAGAGATAACCTATAACCCAAAAATTCCTCCTCAGACAAACAATATAGCGCGTACTTACTTCATGAGTTACAGGAGCATCAAGCTTGATAATATGGCACCGACTTTTCACCGGTTCAAGAAGATCAACATCATCCTCGCAACATAGGACCAGTTTACAAACATCTGAATAGCAATCAATAATCCACTTTATTAAGTGCTGAATGCTCTCATCAGCTTTGTCAACATCATAAAGGACCATCACTGTAGATAAAACAAAACACTAAGTTCAAATTCAAAGATAAACCTTGCATAAAATATTTAATACATTCAAATGCATAAACCTGTATAATCCGGCTTCAAATTGACAGTGCTGATCTCGGGAGCAACTGAATGGTCGCTACTTATTTGCTTGACCGAAGCCATAAGAGCATATCTAGCATTAGCTTCCAAATGCACATTAAGCTCTACATGGTGACAACTTGAGGTTATAGGAACAGCTACTTGAGTCAGCCTTGCTTCCTAAAAACATAACGATACGATATATAATTATGTGAACATAAATTTGATGATAATTGATGTACGGATGGGGTAGCATCACAGTGGAGATTAACTATCAGTCATTCAGTCACTACAAAAACTGAAGTTGCTAGGGGGAGTTTTAAACAGCATTTCGGTATCAAGTCATAAGACATTTGAAAAAACTTATCATATCATATATGATATACCTGAATCTGGAAGTATCTTAATTCATGAGTGATCTGCAAAAATAGACAAATTTAAATACTTGTCTACAAATTATAAACGACTGATATTTTTGTACTTCATGATAATTAATTACATTCCGGGCAGCATCTCCATATATCTCACGAAGTAGGGCCATTGTCAACGCTTTCCTCCCTGAACCTTGAGGTCCCTTCAAAAGAATATGTGGAAATATATCTTGGGATGCCTAAAATAGAAGCGCGTTACAATCTATAAAAATCAATTACTTGTATAAGACTAGTAAAAGATTTAAACCCTTAAGACACTTGATTACCAGTTGCTGAAGTTGCAGTGCTTCTTGTTTATGGCAAGTGAACCCGTTCAACGAAGAAGGCTGATGCTTATCAGCCCAAAATTGTCTTATACTCTCGTTTACAAAGGCTTTTTCAATAAACGAAGCTTCATCAAATGCTCTGGCTCTTTCCGGAGATTTCTTACTTGAACGACAAGATCCTTTCCCTATACAAGAAAACCACGCATCCGTTTGACTTTTCCGCCTATTTGCAGCAAATTTCCACGAACTCCCAGTTGACTTTGCGCTCACATCACTTATAGTACTACTTTGCCTACTTACAACTGAGCTTGATATATTAGTTGTAGGTGTTAACATACTACTAGAAGAGATACCAATACCATTAGTAGTATTAATATTAGTATTATGATTAGGAACAGGAACTGATTTATAACGCTGAACCGGAGCAGGCGTCTTAATCTTCTGTGCCGACAAAGCTGCATAGTCTTTAGAAAAAAAAATATCACCTCCCGGAAGAGAACCACTACTATCGAAAACTGGACCTTGTCGTACTGGACTCTTAGCCAACTTAGCATTTGCCACCATCTCATTGATCTCACCAACAGAAGGAACATTCCTATGATTACTTCTGCGTGATGGAGGTGTTCTACTTCTTTCCTCTCTACGTTTCACGCGTTGATCCAATTTCATGTGTTGATCCTTATCCCTTGGTCTTAACCTAGGCGCTGACAACGTTCTATTGTAATCAGGCTTCTGAGTCTCACGATAACTTTCATTATTGGAATCTCTAGCTTTAAAAGGCGAAACATGTCTCCTACGTTCAGATTTAGAAAACGGACTAATGTTTCTCCCCGGTGGAGGAGGAAGTGGGCCTAGAGTGGGTGACTTCGGATTCCCATCATCTCTACGAGTCTTATACGGAGACTTACTATGTCTCCTTGGAGGTGGAAGCCCTTCAGGATCAAACTTTGAGGAATGTCTTCGTGCAAGTCTGGGCGCATTCAAGTTCCTAACTTCATCAACACCGGCCGCCTCCGTTATCTTTTTATTGAACTCAATCCAATTTGCTTCCTGTAACTCAGTCTCAGTATCAGACGGCTCATATCCACTCCGTCCTTGCTTCATAACCGATAACGAATGCTTTTGCAACCCTCTACTATACGCTATCGGACTCTCCATATCCAGACACCAGATAATCTAAACTCTAACAGACAGAATGGTTACAAAGCATAATAGTATGTACGTGGGCAACAAGAAAATGATAAAATCAACAACAACAAAGGACCAGTTGTCGAAACTGGTTTGGGTTTCGATGCGAAGAAATGTCGTTAATCATGACAGAAATACAGATAAAATCGATGTCTACAAAGTATTGGCATCGTTGAAGACAATGTTTTAAAGTTTACACACATGCAGTGAAAGTGAATATACCATGTGCCGTACGTTTACAAGGTAAACTGCATGGGGTTGGTTATTTTTACCCCTAAAAAGCCATTGGTATCCCCCCTTCGTACCCTCCAGTTTTTTCGGTTTTTTAATTTTTTAATTTTTTTTAAATTTTGTTTATATTATAAAACTGTGAAACGCAAAATCTGGAATGAAAATAATAAAGTTTAACAAGTCAAAAGTGTTAAACCGTTAAAAAATACAGAACAGAAACTGATAAAAAACTGTGTTGCACTGTAAACAGAAAGACAAAAGACATTAAAAATACGGAACATTTATACTTTCGTTAGGCCAGAGGGTACCAATAGTAGCACCCAAACTGCATAGGTAAAAGATGTTTGGTTTTTCTAAAAGGTTTGTTGTCTTTTAATAGCTGTTGGAAACACAATTAGCATCGTTCGCGCCAAAACTTAGGTAACGATTTTGTCATTTTAATTGAAAGCTGTTCGTTGTTGGATATGTGGGGATTAAAAAATAGTAAAATGTTGGGTTAATATGCTAAAAGATGCCACTTGAAAATATCATATAGATCAAAAAAGTTATTTTTTCTTGATCTTTTGAAAGGTTAAAAATGAGTAATATTTAACTTTCTAAAATACATCTTGAAAACCTAAAATTTGAAACTTTTGTTGCCTTTTTAAATAAAAATGTTTTAAAAAATAGTTTTCGAATTAGTTGCCTAAAAATAGTTTAATTTTTTTAAAATTAATATTGTTTTTAAAATTACCCAATATCTACCTTTTTTAACAAATATATCCATGTTGTAAGAGAAGCATTGAAGACACATAAAAGACAAGGACCAAAATGTAACTTATGGAAAGTGTAGGGACTTTTGTTGTAATTTTTAGATAGAAGTTAGTTAGTTTGTTAGTCTCTTTTCCCGCTCATTTTCTTGTATAAATACCCTGTTGTAGTCTTCATTTCAATCAATGAAATCACTTTCACTGTGTGTTTTCTCTCAATTCATCATTGTCAACATGGTATCAGAGCTCAATGATGAGTTCTTGATCTGCTAAAACCGTTGTAACTGAAATAATAACCACACCTCCATTAACAACCACCATCATCATCACTCAAAACTGTCATCCTTCACTCAAATCTTCATTAATCTCACTCAATTTTTGTAAAACACAATCTGTTGTTGATTCAATTCAATCTTTCGTTCAAAAAATTGAATTCGTGAATCATTTCTTGTGTTTGTAATGGTTTTTTTGTTGATTACTGAGTTTCAAAGCTTCCGCAATTGTAACAATGGTGAATCCATCATCATCTTCTAATCCTACAAATGATTTGAACAATCAATAACTTTTGGTTCCTATTTTTACACCCATCTGATGGTCCTGGTACGCTTGTTGTTCATGAGAAATTGATTGGGGCTCAAAATTTTCGTTCCTGGAAAAGATCAGTTGAAATGGCTCGTTCAACCAAACATAAATTGGGTTTCATAAGAGGTATTGTGCCTAGATCACCAGATGACGCTTCTTTACAAGAACAGTGGGATACATGTAATAATTTGGTGATTAGCTGGTTGGTGAATTTTGTGTCTGAGTCAATTGCTAAGTCCATTATGCTCATTTGTACTGCGCATGCAATTTGGCTGTAGTTGGAAACAAGATTTGCTCTTAGTAATGGTTCTCACAAGTATAAGTTGAATAGGGAGACTTATGATACTATGCAGTCTGGAAAATCAGTGAGTGAATACTATACTAGCATGAAATGCATATGGGAAGAATTGGATTCTATGAATGAATTGCCCAATATTGTCAACATTACTCTTGAAATTCAGCTTTTCTTGAAGGTATTGAACACTCAAAAGGAAGAGCAGAGATTGTTTCAGTTCTTGAATGGTTTAGATGATCATTTTTCAACCTAAAGAAGTCAATTGTTACTCAATTCACCTTTACCTAGTGTTGAGACTACTTGTGCTTTGCTTCAACATGAAGAGTCTCAAGGGGGGGGGGGTGTTTGGGACATGACAAATAGGGGTTGAGTCAACTGCTTTATATAGCAAGGGTGAGGCCAAGGATAAGTGTACTATTTGTGATTTTAAATGGCATCCACCAGAGAAGTGTTGGGAGAAAGTTGGTTATCCTACTTGGCATCACAAGTTTAAGCAAAATCAGAAGGCAAAAAGTGGCGTTAAAAGTGGCAATGGTAATGCACCAGTCAAGAAAACTGCACATTGGTTGAAAATTGAGGGCATGTGGTCTTTACTTCTAAGCAATTTGAGCAGTTGTTGAAGAGTCTTCCTCATTTCAATCAAACTGGTGATAATTCTGATACGGAGCATCCTTTTGGAAAAGGTACAGTTTACTGTTTTTCCTGTGTTAATGGTGTCATTGAAGGATGTATTATTGATATAGGAGCAAGTGATCATATGTTACCAGATAATAATGATTTGGATGGTGTTCATGTTATTAAAAACAAACAAGTCATTAATTTGCCAAATGGTCACACTTTTGTTATTTCAAAGGTGGGCAATGTCACTTTGGAAAACAAGCTTGAGCTCAAAAATGTCTTAATTGTCCCTTCTTTCAAGTTTAGGCTTCTGTTAGTCTCTAAACTAACAAAGGATTCTCAGTGCTTTGTTACCTTTTATGAGCAATTATGTGTTATCCAGGACTTGAAAACCAGGAAGGTGTTGGGCTTGGGTAAGAAGAAAGCTAGTTTATATCATTTGCTCAACCTACCTTTGGATCAAATTCATGCTCAGCTCTCTTTTATGGTAGTGTCTGCTCTTGAAGATTGCAGTTTGTACTCTTTCTTTTCCAATTGTTCAGTGCCAAACAATTATGCTTTTAGTGTTTTTAATAACAAGTATAGTCTATGGAATCACAGACTAGGTCATGTTTCTAATACCACCCTTAAACACATTCCTGTAATCTCAAAATGTGTTTCTCATGCTGCAAATGAATCATGTTTGACCTGTCCTATGGCAAAGTTTGCAAAATTGCCTTATTCTTTTAGTGATTCACATGCTAAAACACCATTTCAATTGGTTCACATTGATATTTGGGGTCCTTATAAGGTGTCTACTTTAGGTCATCATAAGTACCTTTTTGACCATAGTAGATGACTGTAGTAGGGCTGTTTGGACTTATCTTTTGATAAAAAAATCAGATGCCTATCCTGTTTTCAAGACCTTTATCTATTTTGTGAAGACTCAATTTGAAAAGGAGATAAAAGTTGTCAGGTTAGATAATGTAACACCCCCAAAATCGGGTCGCAGCGAAATGGTAACAATGGGGTGCTACTTCATAGTCCAAACGCACAAGTCACAGAAAACGACCTCAAAAGAGACGTTTTATAAAATGTCACATTCAATTTAGTAAAAATGTCAGAGTTACACAGGTTCCATTTATAATGTATTAGAAAACATTGTCAAAACGTTTGTCAAATAGTACTCAAGTTATTAAGCCTTTAAAAATATATATCCGCGCGACTCGAATGCTCCCAATGCTCCACTAGCAAAATAGTAACCTGAAAATACATGCTAAAACGTCAACAATAATGTTGGTGAATTCATAGGTTTAAGTAAAAAGCAGTATTGAAATAATTTAAGAAATATGTTCGTAAGAAAAGAAGCGTTACAACATTTAAAGGTATCAGTTCCGAAATCCAAGTAGTGATTTAGTAAATCTAGTAATGTTCAGTAGTGGACCACAAGATCGAAGTAATGGTGGACTAAGTACGTATTCCGAAGTCCAAAACAAGTAAGGTAGACAAGGGAAACACATTCACCAAGTCTAAATAAATAACAGTGTATTATTCCCTAAGCTCATGACACCGAAGCCTTAACTAGATTTGTGCCCTAATCAGAATATAGGATGCTTGCCAACAACCTAACACCTCTCAATGTTAAATGCACCTTGATCAAACTAGTGACCCAAGGAAAGGTGGGGATTGTCAGTCCCGATAGATCTATCCACAACACTCGCGCTTACTACAATAGCAATTAACGGTTCATGATAAATAGGGACTTCACGGCAATAAGGTAACTTAGCAATAATATTTAGGCAGTAATCTGGATAGCATACACTTTGTAACACTGTGTCCTTATAAAAAACAATCAGTCCCTAAAATTCACCTTGCAAATATAGTATTCACGATCTCAAATCACTTAGTAAACAAATCAAACCCTTATTAATAAAATAATCATGTAACGCTTACGTATAGAAATCAAATAAGTTATGTATGTGAAACCGAGCACAGAATTCTCACCCCGAAAACAGTTTAAGAAAACCATTAAAAGAGAAAAGGTGGGGCTATGAACTCACAAAGTATTGAAAGGTAATTGTACTGTAGTAAAATATACAAGTTTGTAAACGAGCATGTATTCCCCTCGCGGGTTTATAAAACATTGAAAAGATTGAAATGCGGACTATGAACTCACCTTGAGTGAATGAGTGATCGAGGTATAACAGAAAATGCGTCGCGATAAAGACGCAAAGCAACCTAATTAAAACCATGGTTACAAGTAAAAATCCATTTTACTTGTAAAAATCCATTTTACAAGTTAAATATATGGTTACAAAAACCATGGTTACAAGTAAAAATCCATTTTACAAGTTAAATATATCCTAATGGTGATTTTGCTACATAGGACATTATATACATACAAAATCATGAAAATGAAAAGATAAGAGCTCTTAGATAACCTTAGGGTGATAATGATGATGAAAGATAATAATTCTAAACCCTATGTTTAGATGTTTAAAACCAAGCTTGTAAGATAGAAACCTTAATTTTAAACAAACGCCTATTTTTTTGCTTCAACACCCTTGATTAACCCACCCCGCCCCCCCCCCCCTCTTAAAACACTTAACCAAGACTTCAAATCTTCATGGTAGGGTTCTTTAAGATATGATGTAGGTATGTGTGTAAATGTGGTTAAATAAAATTTTGTACGGATTGAGTGTGTGTTTGATGTTTGTCGTGAGCTAGGAGGGGGAAAAGAGAGAGTTTTGTTGTTTTCACTTTAACAATGAGGTAGTATTTGTTTATTCTAGCTAAGGTTTATATACCTTCATAGGACATAGTCAAAGGCTTCCATTAGAAGTAGTCAAAGTTCAAAGAGACAATAGGAGTGAAATTGGGAAGTCTTTGGTTTTTGTTTCCTAAATGTGTAGAGCATTTCATGATATTAAGGAATGTGTTTTCAAAATAATATATCTTTTTTGATATACCATCTTCTATAAACCTTCATACATGTATATAGGATAAAGAGAATCATAAAAATTTTGAGTATTGGGTATAGAAATGGTATTTGTTGAAGCGTAGAAAAGTTTGGTGCTTCCCGGGTATCCTAAATGTAATTAAATTGCAAAACGTAAACTTATAACGCAACCATATAAAATAAATATAATAATTTATTAATTACTTTCTAAAAATAAATAATATTGCTTGTTTGAGTGAAAAACGTTAAATTTGTTTGGTGTCCGTTTGTTTTATAATTGATGATTTTAACTTACGCATTTTAACTTAACTATTAAAATCAAAGTAAACGCGACGAATAAAAAAGAGAAAATAAATAGTGAAAAATGACAAAAGAATGACATCAAAAAATGAACCTGAAAATACGGAATGGTTACAAGTCCTCCTCCCGTTAGAATAAGCCTTGACCTCAAAGGCTCAGTTGCAACACCTGAAGAAATGACGGTCTTTTAGAAAGTGGATGCTGAAATTTTCTTCCGGAATTGGAGTTGATGAAGATGTTATGTTTGTATGGTGACTACTCCGTCTGCATGACAAGTTTTTTTCCTAAATGCATAGGTAGTCAGCCTATGCACCAAATAACATATGGTTTACTGTAGGCTAATATAATTGAGGGCCCACGATGCAATGCACCATTTTCCGTCAAAATAGTATGAGGTATAAAATGTATCAAATAGTGTAACAAAGTAATCAATAAAGTGAACGTGAAGTAGTTCATAGGGTGGCAACAAAATGGTTAATATGTTGACATCGAGATAGTTTGTAAAGCGATAGATCATTGCAAGTATAAAGAATATCCAAATGAACGCAGAAGTAGTCAAAAAAATAAACGAAAAGAATCACTCATCAACAAAATGAGGACGAAAAGATTTGATCTAAAGTAGTTCTCCATGATACACGTATGAGGTGACAAGTTAATTGTCGTACTCCATTAAGTGGAAGACTTCAAAACGATGGATTACGAACAACATAATGGCGATTCAAATCATAAGAACAGTTTTTCAACTCGGAGTCGAAGAGGTACAATAAAGTAGTAGAATAATTTACAAAATATGCCGACTTCGATATCAACAAAAGGGAATAAGTGTAAAGTCGCGAAATGGTTGAAGTTAATCGTAGTAGATCAAGAAGAAATTAGCCCATAAGTAATGAATCCTTATATAATAACCAGTATATGACGCTCGGAGGGATTAAATGAGAAATTAAGAAGTACACCAAAATCAGAGTGATCAATAGTTTATTTAACAAACCGAATATAAGGTAAATGATAAAGACGTCATAATGAATAGACGTAAGAGAACGAAATCATAGTCCTAGAATAAGAATACTCCTTATCATAGTAATAGTAGTAGGATGGCATAAAGAGAGCATATAAAAGTTACCATGTGAGCAAGCTCGCGCGGATAATCGAAAAAATACAATGATAGACTCTAAATTTTAGAAAAACAAGGTCATATCTAGGTTTGAAAACGACCTAGTTCTTTATGACCTCAGCTTGAGGTACCATCTTAACACCCCCAAAATCGGGTCGCAGTGGAATGGTAACAATTGGTGAGCTACTTTCATAGTCCAAACGCACAAGCACAAGAACCGACCTCAAAAGAGACATTTTTATAAAATGTCACATTCAATTAGTAAAAATGTCCAGAGTACAACAGTTCTTTATAATGTAATTAAAAACCAATTGTCAAAAACGTTTGTCAAATATACCACTAGTTATTAAGCCTTGAAAAAATATAATCCGCAGCTGACTCGAAATGCTCCCAAGAGCTTCCACTAGCAAAATAGTACCTAGAAGATAACAGAGCAAAAAACGTAACAGATAATGTTGGTGAATTCATTAGGTTTAAAAGTAAAATAGCAAGTATTGAAAAAAATTAAGAAATATGTTCGTAAAGGAAAAGAAGCGTTACAACATTTAAAGGTATCAATGTGTCCGAAATCCAAGTAGTGATTTATAATCTAGTAATGTTTCAGTAGTGGACCACAAGATCAGAAGTAATGGTGGACTAAGTACGGTATTCCGAAGTCCATAAACAAGTAAGGTAGACAAGGGAAACACATTCACCAAGTCTAAATATATAACAGGTATTATTGCACTAAGCTCATGACACCGAAGCCTTAACTAGATTTTTGCCCCAAATCAGAATATAGGATGCTTGCCAACAACTTAACACCTCTCAATGGTTAAATGCACCTTGATCAAACTAGTGAACAAGTAAAGGTGGGGATTTGTCATCCGATAGTATCTATCCACAACACTCCGCGCTTACTACAACATAGCAATTAACGGTTCATGAAAGTAGAGGTCTATCACGGCAAAAAGGTAACTTAGCAATAATATTTAGGCAGTAATCTGGATAGCATACACTTTGTAAACACATTGTGTTCGTAGTAAAAAAACAAGTCTAAAATTCCCGGATTCAAAAATAGGTATTCACGATCTCAAAAAATTAGGTAAACAAATCAAACTAAGTAAAAAAAATCATGTAACGCTTACGTATATAAATCAATAAGGTTTATGTAGTGACAACGAGCATTATTACTCACCCCGAAAACAGATTTAAGAAAACCATTAAAAGAGAAAAGATGGGCTATGAACTCACAAAGTATTGAAAGGTAATTGCACTTAGTTAAAATAACAAGTTTGTAAACGAGCTGTATTCCCACTCGCGGTTTATAAAACATTGAAAAGATTGAAATGCGAGACTATGAACTCACCTTGAGTGAATGAGTGATCGAGGTATAACAGAAAATGCGTCGCGATAAAGACGCAAAGCAACCTAATTAAATATAGGTCGCATAAGTACTACGTACTATGAAATAAGAAATACCACATATAAGTCTATATAGCTACATCACCATCTAATCGTTTTAGTGAAATCATATTTAAATTGCATTTGCTAAATATTATTCGTTTATTGAAACTCGTGACAAACGAATATAAAAATTCAATTCGCCTTCGTAAAAATAATATTTATAATGGTAAACCGTGTATAAATGTTATATAAATGATCAAAGGAGTCGCAAAAATTTATAAAAAAAAACGAACCAACACTATTCACCTTAGAAAATAGTGCACAAGTTAGAAAATAGTGCGTAACTTTCTCGTTTTAAGCTCGTTTCTTACGTTTCTTATGTCCACGTTTTCGTATTAAGACGACGTATCAAAATTTGACATTTTCCTATTTTTAGTCTCTGTTGAACAATATTTTTATATTCAACAGTTTTAATAGTTTATATAGATTAGTATCGAAAACCCGTAAATAGTCGTATTTTTTACTTCGTTTATATCTCCCGTTTTTAGTGTTTCTTTCGAGCACGTCTTCGTTATTGAAAGTTCTATTTATTTATGATGTTTTTCAAAAATAAATACCTCTGATGAACAGTAACTTTTTATAAAATTATTTTTTTATAAAAGTATTAATTATCGTATAACTCGTAAATTACGTATCTTTTTCGTTATAAGTCGGTTTTTCGAGTTTCTTGCCTTTTTAGAATCGTCATGAGATGTAGTATTTTTATAAAATATAAAATCCATGCTTAAAATTTCGTGCCAAAACAGTCCCGAAATATCATTTTGAGTTTATTTACATAACTTTGTTTTTATATACTTTGTAACTACAATATTTACCACAATTCTTCCATATCACTTAATATACTATGTCATACATATATTAAGGTTCATAGTCCATATTTTTGTCCATTTGTTCATGGTAACAAGTCCTTAACACTTATTTGATCATAACCTCATTTAGTAAACTATTTAGTGTAATAGTTTTGTACATATACTTTTATACATAAACCAACATGGTACAATACTTGTATTTCCATCATGACATGATATTAACAACTATATAACATGTGTAAAAGTCCATAAAACCATGGTTACAAGTATAAATCCATTTTACAAGTTAAATATATCCTAATGGTGATTTTGCTACATAGGACATTATATACATACAAAATCATGAAAATGAAAAGATAAGGGCTCTTAGATAACCTTAGGGTGATAATGATGATGAGAAATATAATCTAAACCCTTGTTTAGATTTTTAAACCAAGCTTGTAAGATTAGAAACCTTAATTTTAAACCAACCCTATTTTTGCTTCAACACCTTGATTAACCCTCTTAAACACTTAACCAAGACTTCAAATCTTCATGGTAGGTCTTAGATATGATGTAGGTATGTGTGTAAATGTGTTAAATAAAATTTTGTACGGATTGAGTGTGTGTTTGATGTTTGCCGTGAGCTATAGGAAGAGGGAAAAGAGAGAGTATGTATTCTCAGTGCTTTGTTACCTTTTATGAGCAATTCTGTGTTATCCAGGACTTGAAAACCAGGAAGGTGTTGGGCTTGGGTAAGAAGAAAGCTAGTTTATATCATTTGCTCAACCTACCTTTGGATCAAATTCATGCTCAGCTCTCTTTTATGGTAGTGTCTGCTCTTGAAGATTGCAGTTTGTACTCTTTCTTTTCCAATTGTTCAGTGCCAAACAATTATGCTTTTAGTGTTTTTAATAACAAGTATAGTCTATGGAATCACAGACTAGGTCATGTTTCTAATACCACCCTTAAACACATTCCTGTAATCTCAAAATGTGTTTCTCATGCTGCAAATGAATCATGTTTGACCTGTCCTATGACAAAGTTTGCAAAATTGCCTTATTCTTTTAGTGATTCACATGCTAAAACACCATTTCAATTGGTTCACATTGATATTTGGGGTCCTTATAAGGTGTTTACTTTAGGTCATCATAAGTACTTTTTGACCATAGTAGATGACTGTAGTAGGGCTGTTTGGACTTTTCTTTTGATAAAAAAATCAGGTGCCTATCCTGTTTTCAAGACCTTTATCAATTTTGTGAAGACTCAATTTGAAAAGGAGATAAAACTTGTCAGGTCAGATAATGCATTAGAGTTTTTGCAAGGTTCTCTTGGGCCTCTAATGAAATCTTTAGGCATTGAGCATCAAACTTCATGTGTGGAAAGGCCTCAACAGAATGGCAGGGTAGAAAGAAGGCATAGAAATATTTTGGAAATAGCTAAGGCCTTGAGATTACATGCTCATCTTCCTTTAAGCTATTAGGGAGATTGTGTGATTACTGCTACTTATCTCATAAATAGGATTCGAACAGCTATACTTAAATTCAAAACTCCTTATGAAGTTTTGCTGAGTAGTGAGCCTACTTATGAACATTTAAGAGTGTTTGGGTGTTTGGTTGTGGCAAGTAATCCTTCAAGAGTAGCTGACAAGTTTGACTCAAGAGGTGTTCCTTGTTTATTTTTGGGATATCCTCAACATCAAAAGGGTACAAATTGTTGAATCTCTTAACTCATACTAGGTTTGTATCAAGAGATGTAGTATTCTATGAGCATATTTTCCCTTGTTCTAAAACTAGTATGTCACAAATTCTTCAACCAATTCCTGCTCCTGTTTCATCTCCCATTTGGTATGAAGAGTTTGTGAACATAGAACAAGTAACTACCTCATCCACTGATTCTACGCCTGAGCCTGATGCGCCAAATAGTTCTCCTTCTATACCTGAAGAGACAACTACAAGTACTGATCCTATTCCTGAGCCAGAATTTAAACCAGTTCTTGTTCCAAACACTCCTGTTCAGCCTGAAGTGACAAGAAAATCATCAAGAGTTCTAGTTCAACCAAGTTGGATGAAAGATTATGTCATTCCTAATAATCTCAAAGCTAATCAAGTGTCTGCTACTCCTTTGCAACATTAGTTTTATGCATTTCTATGTATCTTAGTTGCACATACTACTCCAACTTATTTCAAAGAAGCTGTAAAAAGATGCAGACTGGTGCAAAGCAATAGATGATGAATTAAGAGCATTGGAAGAAAACCATACTTGGGAAGTTACTTCTTTGCTAGTGGACAAGAAGGCTATCCCATGTCATTGGATTTACAAAACCAAACTCAAGGCTGATGGCTCACTGGATAGGAAGAAAGCAAGGCTAGTAATCAATGGTAATAGACAAAGGAAAGGAGTTGATTATGAGGAGACTTTTGCTCCAGTGGTAAAAATGGTCACATTAAGAGCTTTGTTAGTTGTTGCGGCAATGAATGGATGGGATACTTGTCAAATGGATGTTTCCAATGCATTTTTACATGGTGATCTCACTGAGGAAGTGTATATGCAGATGCCTCAAGGTTATGTTGGTAAGGGGGAGAAAGTGCAAGACGCATCCTCATCTCTTGTTTGCAGACTAAAGAAATCCTTGTATGGTCTTAAGCAGGCACCAAGACAATGGTTTGCCAAGCTATCTTCTGCATTGTTATCTTTTGGTTATGTTCAATCCAAGGCTGATTACTCTTTTTTCATAAAATCAAATACATCTTCATTCACAACAGTACTGGCGTATGTAGATGATTTACTAATAACTGATTCAAGTCAGACTGAGATTCAACATCTTAAGTCACAATTAAGTTCTCATTTTCACATGAAAGACTTAGGAGAGTTGAATTATTTCTTGGGATTGGAAATTTGCAGAAGTGAATAAGGAATTTTCATCTCTCAGAAGAAGTATACACTTGATTTACTCAAAGATGCTGGTTTGTCTAATGCAAAGTCCTATAAATTACCAATGGATCCTCATGTCAAATTGAAAGCTGATTCAGGAACTCCTCTTCCTGATCCTGAAATCTATAGAAGATACATTGGTAAACTCATCTACCTCACCATTACAAGGGATATTTGTTATACAGTACAACTCTTGATCCAGTTTATGCAAAATCCAACTTCTATTCATATGCAAGCAGTCAAGCATCTTCTTAGATACTTGTAACTTCTCTTGGTCAAGACATTCTTTTGGCACACAAGTCAGCTGTTCAATTAACTGTATATTGTGATAGTGATTGGGCCAGTTGTCCTATGAAAAGAAGGTCCACCACTGGCTATTTTATTCTACTAGGACAGTCACCGATTTTATGGAAATCAAAGAAATAAGGAGTGGTATCAAGGTCTTCAGCTGAACCTGAGTATAGAGAAATGGCTTTAACCTGTTGTAAAGTGACTTGGTTGGTGTCTCTTCTCAAGGATTTGGGACTTAAGGACCTTGGGCCAGTTGATCTTAAATGTGATAATAAAGCAGCTATTTACATGGCAGCAAATCCTGTGTTTCATGCCAGAACTAAACACATAGAAATTGACTGTCATTATGTTAGAGATCAGATCAAAAGAGGAGAAGTACTTCCATATCATGTTTCTACAAAGTCACAATAAGCTAATATCTTCACCAAAGTTCTTACAGTAGATCAGCATTATCAATTGTTATCCAAGTTGGGAGTCTCAAAGTCATTCAACTCTCCACTTGAGGGGGAGTGTAAGAGAAGCATTGAAGACACAGAAAAGACAAGGACCAAAATGTAACTTATGGAAAGTGTAGGGAATTTTGTTGTAATTTTTAGATAGAAGTTAGTTCGTTAGTCTCTTTTCCCGCTCATTTTCTTGTATAAATACCTGTTGTAGTCTTCATTTCAATCAATGAAATCACTTTTCAGTGTGTGTTTTCTCTCAATTCATCATTGTCAACACATGTAAATCTGTAATTCTCTCCCTTTCTATAAAATCTCTGAGTGAGTAATGGCTATTCCACCTAAACTCACAAGTCATCATAATTTATAACCTCTCTCTAAAGTATAACCATCAAATGCTTGATTTTGTTTTTTTCAAGTAGGAATGATCATTTGGATCCGAATTTCGGTATTGAACCAAAATCGTATCGGTATTGAACCGAAACCGTTCCGGTACCATACTGAAACGCTACCGAATCCCGATACACGGTATGGAACCGGTACCATGAATCGAGCAAAAAAATAATTTCGGACTACTAATACGGTACCGGTACCAAATCGAGATAGTACCGAAAAATACCCGAAATTTAAGTAGCCATGTTTTTAATTAAACTACTTATCCAAACACCCATTGGTCCTATTACATGCAAAACAAAGTCTCGTTTTTTGGCCGAAGAGAAAACTAAACATCCATTTTTTATATGGAAACAAAAGCCTATCCCAAAAACCCTCTCAAAAATTAAACCCTAATATATTACTAGTATTAATCAGTCAAATTATCAAGATTACATCTTTAAATCTTCTCACTCATCATCATTGGAAAAAATGGAGGCATGTTTAGTTTTTTTTATAATCAATTATTATTTACAACTTTAACTTGCTTGTTTTTTTGTCGTATGTGTAGATATAGAAGATGAGATTTGCCAAGCATAACGCTAAAGAAAAAAGGAAAGAAGTTACACAAAACTAATTGTTTTTGTTGAAAACGGTTTAGTTTGTTTATTTTGAACGATTTCATATGATTTTGGTGGAACTTTATAAGTTTTGGAACGTTTGTAACTTTGTAAGTTACAAATATCTTGGTATTATGTTTATTTAGTTGTTGGTTGCGTTTTCTTACACGTCGTGGTTCGAAATTACTCGAAAATGCATGTGTTGTCGTGTTTTTTGTTGTTGTCACATATAGTTACTAGCAAGTAATCTGGATTTTTTTTGGGTTTAACAAAAAACAGAAAAAACCGAATAGATACCGATTTTCCTGTACCGGATATCGGTACCCGAATCCCATTCGGTACGGAACCTGTACCTTTTTTTATGCTCGAAAAAAAGAGGGTACCACGATACCAATTTGGTACGGTGCTCATTCTCAAGTCTCAAGTCTACATGGCCATGATTGGGCCAAAATGGGCCTAAAGGCTTACATTTATACAGCACATACACATCTCAAGAGATTCTCTCTCGAGTAGTTTTTTAGCTTTGGCTTACATAATCACGTATGCCTTTGAGTTTGATTATTCTTGATTGACTTTACAGTGATTGTGGTTACTCGTTTGAATTCAATTTGTTCAATTTCCTTAATGCATAAAAGCTCATAACTTTGAAGCTAGGTTGAAATATATGACTAACCGTAAGTAGTTTGTGTGTTAATACTCGTAACTAGTTAATTTAGATCAAAGGTATATTCAATTCGGTAAACATCTAACATTTTGGATACAACTGAAACATGTCACAAGAATTAAAGGTCAAGAAAAATGGAAGAAGTCATGACACGAGGGAAAACCAGTAGTTTCAAATGTGTAAATAACATATAAGTCAAAATACAAGAACATAACACATAAGATAGATGATCATTACAATAGTAAAAACTGATATTTTAAGCAAGTGTAGCAAAATACTCATCAACAGAGGTGAACTTATACTCGGGATAGAGCTCACTAGCCTCCACACCGAAAGAAGGCTCGATCTCAAAGTTTGTTAAATCTCCATTTACAAAAACAGAGTGCATTATGGCCAATTCGATGCTTAAGCCAAACGATGTAGCGTCTGCAATACAAGTCACATACATTTTATAAGTGTTTTGAACTACGGAGTATTAAAATGATGTTCACGAATATTTTCGGTCAAACTCACCTTGGATGTTTTTTAGAAGTTGCTCTCCAGACACATATGTTTTCTCAAGGGTCTTTCCGATTTTGCTCTCCCATATGGAAACGATTTCATTAAAAGACACTGTATTGCCCGAAGGTCTGAAGATCAATGTCTTATTTAATGTACGTGGGTCGTCGACTGCTTTGATGGTCACTGAAGCTATATCCTCTTCTTTGACAAAAACAGCTAGATAAAAATTACGAGAAAACATATTAAGCGAGTTGTCACATTTGCATTAGCAATTTACATAATGCATTAAAGAATGTACCTTTCGGGGTTCCGTCCCCATAGATGTTAAGTTTTTCTCTAGGGGCGGTGTCAATGTTCAATTGACACACAGTTGGTAAAAAGTACCCTGCAAAACCGTTGCAAGCTACAAAAGTGTGTGGGATTTTAGCTGCTTCAACTGCTCTACGAATTGCAATCTTTCCCTTATACATGCTTTTGGCTGGCTCGATCGCATTCACATGATCGATATCGGTTCCAAATTCCGAAGGTAGAAATCTCTGTAATGAATATTGAAAAGTACACTTTAATCATCTCAAGTTCATTTTTGTTATAATATACATCTAATGACTTAAAGACAATGTTACATCGTTTATTCTCCACTATGATTTTAGCATCTTCAATATTAAAGAATTACAATTTGTTATATATGTTTTAAAACTTATATTCTAATTTAAACTCAAGTTGAATGGCATATATGCTTTCGAAAGCCCCTGAAAGGCACCTTGTCGTTTTAAATTTTATAGCACTATAGTCTAACAAATACTAAAAGAAAATGTTACGTCATTGTTCTCATGCTTTTTGCTTTAGGAATCATATATTTATAGAAAGTTACCTTAACATTTCCGGCTTCTTGAATGGCTGCAATCAACTTAACTTGGTCAGCTACCAATTCTCCACCAACCGTGGATATGACAACGTCGACTTGCTTGATAGCATTCACCAAACTAGCATGATCATGGATGTCACCCTAAAATAATCATACCAAGAAAAAAAACATTAGTTTTCCTTTGAGATAAAACAAGAATCTCGTAATATATAGAGTAGGTTGCGTTGTCATGCAAACACTGACAAGATACTTACAATAAGAAGTTTGGCACCAAGGCTTTTAAAATTGTCTATGAGCTTGGATTTCTCGGGGTGTTTAGTTGTTCTTTCCCTGACCAAGATGAAAGTCGGGTGCCCGGCTTTTGCACTTGCCTCTGCAACGAATTTTCCAATGTACCCGGTTCCTCCAATGATCAAGATCTTGCTCTTTTCTGCCATTGAGATGTTGGTTTAAGACTAAGTTGTTGAAAATGGGTTGAATTAGGGAGAAAAGGAGTTTTGGGTGATGGCTTAATATGCAAAAAGATTGAAGAGTTGGTGGATTTTATAGGATTTTATTATTTAAATTAGGAATGTGTCTTGTGTGGTTCCTTGAAATGGCAATTGTGTATGTGCACTGAGGTTGTCACAATGGAATTGACTTTGACTTTAGAGGAATACAAATTTGACCAATGCCATGTAAGCAATGTTTTGAAAACCGGGTAAATAATCGACCCGGTCGAGTCACCGGGTCACCGGGTTACCGGTTCAACCGGTTGACCCGCCGGGTCAACCCGGTTTTCAAAAAAAAAAAATAAAAATAAATAATATTTGCAATAATACAAAAAATTATATATATAAATTATGAATATACCTTATATTTAGCCTAAAAACGATTTACTACCAAATATAACATGTAACAAATAAAATTACGTTGCAAATATATATAAAAAACTTATTTTATTTATAAAAAAACATAAAAAAACCAAAACCCGGCCGGGTCAAACCGGGTCTCGAGAACCGGGTTGACCCGGGTCACCTTAAACCTGGCGGGTCAAACCGGGTTTCGAAAATATAAAACCCGGTTTAATTTAACCTGTTTTTTCGACCGGACCCGGTTCAACCGGTTGACCCGGCCGGGTCGAACCGGGTTTCAAAACATTGCATGTAAGTTGATATATTACAAAACATACAGAGTTGTGTTGTTTCATTTGCTTGCAACCTTCTAGAATAATTTCAAATTAGCATATACAAAGATAGATTTAACTCGCGCGTTGTCGCGGAAACAAAAACATTTATTTTATAAGCACGAAGTAATGTTTAATTAACAATAAACTCTTTTTAGATAATAAGTATGAATAATAAAAAAATCTTTTATATAATAAATTTTTTTCTAGATTTTCGATCCAGCTTTGTAGTTTCTTAGGTATTATACATCACGTACATAGGACTTCTAAATATATGAAGGTCTGAATAGTTTACCGGCTTTCCCGTCCACATCTCCATCGTTGTCTTCAACTCAACTGCAGTTGAAGGTGAACGATTTATCACATAACATAAGGTATTAACTGCTTCCGCCCAGAATGATTTTCCCAAACTTGCAGTTGCCAACATTGCTCTTACTCTTTCTAACAAGGTTCTGTTCATCCACTCTGCCACTCTATTCTGTTGAGGAGTGTATGCCGTTGTGAACTGCCTTTTGATTTCTTCTTGCCTGCAAAAAGTATCAAATTCATCACCAGTGTATTCACCTCCATTATCCGTCCTCAAACACTTGATCTTCTTTCCAGAATCAAGTTTAACCCGCGCTTTGTAAACTTTAAAAACTTCAAACACATCAGACTTTTTCTTGATTGGGTACACCCAACATCTCCTGGAATAGTCATCAATGAAGGATACAAAGTACTTTGCTCCTCCCAGGGATAAAACCGGTGCTTGCCACACATCAGAGTAAACCAATTCAAGAACCTATATGACACTTCTGAAAATTTTGAGTCATTAACATTAGGCGATGCTGCATGCTGATAAAACAGTGTTCACAAAATCAACCCGCGCTTTATATACTTTGAAAACTTCAAACACATCAGACTTCTTCTTGATTGGGTACACCCAACATCTCCTGGAATAATCGTCAATGAAAGATACAAAATACTTTGCTCCTCCCAGGGATAAAACCGTTGCTTCCCACTCCTCTGTGTGCACTCCCTCCAGCTGGTATAAGTTTGCAGCCACCTTTTCTCCTTTCATAAGTACAAGCGCGCCTTTTATAATTTTCATGATCTTGTTTTGTATTTCCACCTTACAACCAAGATCATCCAATTGTCCTAGAGACAATAGATTCTTTTTTAAGCCCTCCACGTGTCGCACATCCCGAATAGTACGAACTGTACCATCATGCATCTTCACCATGACACTTCCAATTCCAATGATCTTTAGTTCATGATCATTGCAACTGTACACAGATCCGCCTCCAGAGATAGGTTTATATTGATGAAACCATTTTCTTCTTGCGGTCATGTGAAAAGTAGCTCCCGTATCGAACAGCCATACATCTGCAAATCTCTTTCTGCCTTTATTTGCAACCGCTGCTTCACAACACAGAGCGTTACCATCATCAGAAGTGCTAGCGACATTTCCCTGAGGATTAGAGGTATTTGACCTCGACAATCTTTCTTAAAGTGACCCTGCTTCCCATATTTGAAGCATTTAAAATTATTCTTCTTCTTTCCTGTTTTAGATTTACCATGATTCTGACTCCTACTGGAGCCAGGTTCCATTGACTTCCCTCTCGTCACCACCAAAGCTTCCACCTGTCTTGAACTGGTTTGCCTGTCCTCCCTATTGTTGCGCCTATTTTCTTCTTCCAGAATGGAGGCTGCGACATCATCGAAGACTAGACAATCTGTAATACAATTATTGGTTAAGTTGATGATGACCTGGTCATATGAGTCACGTAAACTCTGAAGTAGAATTTCAGCACGTTCCTGTACATCTATTTTACAATCCAAAGAAGTGAGTTGTGAAAATAGAGTATTAAGATTATTAACGTGCTCAGTCACTGAAGTAGATTCTATCATGCGAAGAGCATAAAGTTTCCTCTTGAGAAAAATTCTGTTGTGGAGTGATCTTGCCTCGTACAATCGAGCAAGATGATCCCAAATATCCTTTGCAGTCTTCTTCTCCTTTATGCTTGACAAAACTCCATCTGCTAGTGCCAGATGAAGATTTGCTATAGCATTTTCATCCATCTCGTCCCATTTACTATCATCCGTGACCTCAGCTGGCCTTTCACCAATGGCCGCCAAACATTTATCCTTTCGAAAGATAGCCTTCATCTTTAATTTCCACAACGAGATATTATTCCCATTGAATTTTTCGATTTTATATTTTACCGCCATTGCTACAGTAACAATCAACTTTTCGACAATCCTACTATTTGTTAAGAATAGTAACGAACACCTTTTAGGTGCGTATAATCTTATTTATCTTTTGATGTAGAGGGTCCACTTATAAGTGGCAACTGGTATGTGCTTAATTACACATACCATTTTCTATAAAAACCAGACTTAAATGACCAAAAACGTACCAAAAATACATTGTATGTGTATGTTTTCATTTATATTGTGTAGGAAATGGATATCAATGAAAAGGACGGAAAACGAAGCCAAAAACGACAAAACCGAGCACCGAATGAAAGAGCGTGAAAAAGACAAAGTCAAAATCAAAGTCAAAGTCTAAAAATTCAAAGTCAAAGTCAACCCCGACGAAGTCAAAGGTCAAAGCCGAAGCCGTAACCGAAGAAATGTTAAATGGGCTCACCCGTACCCATCTAATAGGTCGGGTCAGCCCATTTAAACATTATGAAGACATAGAAAAACCCAAAACCCTCTTTAATGTTAAAACATGCCCATATACAAGCCCAAAGCCCAAACCATTTAACTGCCGTTAGCCATATAACCCTTAACAGCCTTAACTCGTTAGTCTTAAAGGACTGTGGGTGCAAACCCACCATACACGTTCAGGGACTAAAATTGCCAACCCACAAAACCTTTTAACACCACAAGG
>BQNB010028569.1:42707-56534 GCA_026074375.1 Tanacetum coccineum
TATTATTAATTTAAAGCTTTTGAAACACATCAATGATTGATAGTCAGTTCGCTAAACTTAAACCGATGATATACTTGGAAGGATTGATTATTCGTTGATATATGAATAAAAATCAACGATGTATAGTTTTGTAAAAAGTGGCCGATATCACCACTTTTGTAAAAGTATGTAAATTTGGGATGATTGCGAAGTTGACCATTATGGGAACGCCAACTTAGGTTGTCTTTGTCATTTCTATGGTTGAGGCATTTGTATATATTTCGAGTCTTTATCATGGAACGGTCGGGAAAAGTTAGTAGCAACTACCTTATTTGTCCAAGCTTAATCTATTTGTTTTGTGAATTTTATTTAACAACAATTTGCTTCCTTCCCTAGCAATTAACCTTAGGTTTTACTCAAACGAGGTTGAGATCGAGTCATGCATGTCTATTCCATCGTTATGGCCATGTATGCGTGATTCAGCCACCCTGTTGATCTCAATTTGATCTTGTCCTCCTTTAGCTTGTTTAAAGGTTAATAGTCTTGGATAAATCCAATTCTATTATGACAGAAACTTTGTTTATTGATTATCGAATACTATGCGGAATCTAGTATTGATACTAAGAAGAATAACAATAATCGAATAGTAAACAATAAAATAGTTATCAAAACTTTTAGCCTCAATTGTATTAACGAACACTCTGAATCAGTGTTAGGATTTACAAAACCTTGAAGCTCTAAGAATTGTATATGCACTCGTACAATTCTCTATGCCCTATGACCTCCTTTTATAGACACAAGGAGTCATAGTCAAACTACAATTACAAACTTACATACAAAAAGATATACATTATCTTTTCCTAATTTAACTCATACAAATCTAATAAACATCTATAAACTCTTCAACAGTATTAACTTCAATCATTCTTCATCCTTGTAGCAACAGTTGTAACTCTCTCCAACAGTATTAACTCTGAGCTAGCAGCATTAACTTATACACCAGCAGCATTAACTGTGTACAAGCAGCAGTAACTACTTAGAATATTTTCAATATTCATCAGCAGTACTAACTTACTCTAGCAGTATTAACTTACTCTAGCAGTTGTAACACTAACTAGCAGTAGTAATAAGCAGTACTAAGTTACTTTGACAGTACTAAGTTACATAGGCAGTTGTAACTAATAGTACTAAGTTATACTGACAGTAGTAATATACTTTAGCAGTTGTAACTAGCAGTATTAACTACTTAGCATATAAATCATTAAAATTACTAGCAGCACTAAGTTTGGCTTAGCAGCAGTAATTCTAACCTTGACAGTAGTAATCCTTAAGCTTGGTCAGTAGTAACTTTGATCTTGAGCTTGAGCAACTTTATCTTTATCAGCATCTTGAAATCTTTGAATCCCAACAATCCTCCCCTAAACTTGATAATTCTTCCTCAAAATTCTCAAGTTTCTTCATTCAAAGATTGATAAACACCAAGAGGATGTATTCAAACACTTCATTCATTTAGCTGCCTTGTGATGAGCTTGAGGAGTTGATATGCTATCTCATTACAATGATCTACTTGTACCTTCTTGTTTAGCATATTTGTGAGAGTAGGTTTTGTCAATGGGTACTTCCTTTCTACCAACATGTAGACTAGAACATTTGAAAATCTGACTAGGTGCACTCCACATGAACTAAATAACTTCCAAGTCAAAACTGTGCCCTGTCTCAATTCACTTCATATCAGGTCTTCAACATGTGGTTCAAACATAGTCTTTAAATCACCCTAAAGTACTCTCTTATACCCCTCATTTGGCGTTGTGTCTCCATGTCTTGCCTTCACTAGCTTCCAAAGTGTTTCCAAATCTTCTTTATCAAAGCTATGAAGCAACACACTAAAAACTCTAAATATTGTATCCAACCCATCTGCCCTTGTAATTTTATAAAATCCAATTCTTCCTTCTTTATAAATGCCATAATCCACAATTGTAGGGGGTTTTGTGGCCAATGGAATAGCATTCATTGGTACTTCTTCTTCATCAGGAGTAATTTCAATCAAAGCTTGTAGCTTAGCTATTTCCTCATCATCCATCTTTTGTTTCTTAGTTGCTTTTCTTTTAATCTCATCACCAACTCTTTTTGAGGAACCTTCCATCTTCTTAGCCTCTTCTGCTGAATCCATACCTACAAAGTTATTGATTCTAGCCATGGCTTGGTCAAAAAGCTTTTCAACTTCATCATAACTTTTTCCTTTCAACTGATGTAGCTTTCAACCATCCATATTCTTCAAATAAGTAGACATGGTCTTTCTCTTTTGAGCTTTAGTTGGAGGTTTACTCCTCTTTTCCTCTGCCCTCTTTGCTGCAAAATGTTTCCTTCTCTTCTCCATAAGCTCTACAAACAGCTTTGACTTTTCTTCAATAGAAGGTTCTTCTTGTTCCTCTTCTTGTAACTTAGAAGAAAGCTCATAGTCAGTATCTATCTTAGCTTTCACATTATCCCAATCCTCTACTAACTTAGCTTCTTTCTCAGCTTCTTCCTTAGCTATCATGGCTTCCTCATCAAAAAATTTCTTGAAGCCTTCTTGCTTCTTCTTCATCTAGCAAAATCTTATCCTTCCTTTTCAAAGGCTTTTTAGGCTCAATCATCTTAGGCTTACCTTTATCAAGATTATTCTTCATTGGAATGTCAGCTCTATGAAATTCACTTGGCTCATTTATAGAAAACCCTTTCACCTTGGGTGTAACACTCTTCAATTTTTGCAAAGTTTGAGCAAGTGTAATCTCATCATCATTCAAAGAAACTTCTGCAACCTTCTCAGCAACCTCTTTTTCAACAACCTTTTCAGCAACCTTCTCTACCACAACCTCTTTAGCTATCACCTCTTCTACCACAACCTCCTCACCAGCTAAATCTAGCTCAGCATCAAACATCTCTTCATTTCCTTCATTTTTCCTCCCCTGAACCTCATAAACCAATATAACCTTTGCATCCTCATCAATATCAGCTATCCTCCTCCCCTTTTGAATTCATCCTCTTGAGCTTCCAAATCAGGTTCTTCATCATCAGAGGATATAACTCTTGCAGACAGACCTACCTTATATAGCCTCTTAAGCTTATGAGTTCTCTTCTTCTTGTCCTTCTCTAGCTTTTTCACCCTTCTATCCAAACTTTTAATCTTCAACTGCTGGGAAGTCTTTGTCTTTTCTAATTCCAGAACTTTAGCTTGTAAGGTGGTACATAGATTCATCAATTCATTAAGTTGCAGTCTGTCCTCTCCACTAGGTGGATCATTAGACTAATTAGGTACAATGTCATCCTCAACCATATTAGGTTCATTGGGTTGTGTAACCTCAGTGTCCCTTCTTCTCCTGATCCTTTATTTTCTTGGTTAGGATGGTTGAGTTGATGTGGTTGGTATGGTTGGGATTGATGCTTTTGGTATTGACGTTGTTGTTGTTGGTGTTGGTGTTGGTGTTGTTGTTGTTGTTGGTGGTGGTGGTGGTGTAGTTGTTGTTGTTGTTTTTGTTGGTGGTGGTGGTGTTGTTGTTTGCACAACCATTGTAGGGAACAATGGTGTGTCATTGCCAGAAAAATCATTATTCTTTCTCTTCATATTGGCAAAGATCTTTTTAGTATGGCAGGGGACCTTATATTTTCTATGATGCACAGGTAACCCCTCCAACTGATTTACAAAAAGCTGTACAAATCTAGGATACATTAAGAACTTAACAGCTTTAGTATCAAGATTTCGAATCATACCATCCAAAATAAATTTTGAGAAGTTGAATTGCTGGTTGGTAGACAGACAAATAATAGCTGATGCAGCAATGGAACTAAACTCATTCCATACGGTTGTCTTTGCACTAAGGCACTGCAAAAATGTGTGTATCAAGAACTTCCATTGGGGACTAAAAAATGCCTTGTAGAAGGTTAGCTTTTGAGTCGGCTTCTCATATCCCATTCTTGCAATCTCTTCAAATATTGTTGTATTTGGCAAACAATTCATCCCACCTTCTTCATTGAACTTCAACAACCTCCTTATAGCAGCTTCAGACACCACTATCTGTTTTCCATCAACTAGGGCTTAGATCTCTGTGACCTCATTTACCTTCTTAACCTGAGCTGTTATCCAAAATTGAGTAATACTAGATACATAAACTGTGGGGTTAAGAGTAAGAGCATAATGAATGCAACTTACATTCAAGAAATCTACAATCTGCTTAAATCCCTCTAATTCCATAGGTTTTTTCAAAAATGCGACCATGTTGTGTGCTTTGACAAACTTTAGGGTAGACATGATGATGGGTTTTATGATAAAAGATGAAATTAAGTTAGGGTTGTGATTTAGGGAGTATATGAATGTATGAAATTGATTGAAAATATGAATGAAATCCTCAATTGAATGATGTATATAAACCCTAAACAACATTAACCCGACAGTAGTAAGTTAAGGCTAACAACATTAACTTTCACTAACAGTTGTAAGTGTATGCCTAACAGCATTAACTTCCATCCGCATTAATTTATGCCTAACAACATTAACTTACATTGACAACATTAAGTCTTTGCTTATCAGCATTAACTTGCAATGACAGCATTAAGTCTTTGCTTATTAGCATTAACTTGCAACAGCATTAAAAACTTCAATTCCATTCTAATAATCTTTACCATCATCAAAATAAAATTCTCTTTGCACACATAACACTCTATTCTCTCTTTCTGTTTTGTACTCACCACTTCTCTCATTTCTTTTACTCACCAATACACTCATTTATGTTTTTATCACACATCTCTCTTTCTATTTTTGATCTCACAAACTCTCTCTTTTCTTTTACTCACATAATCACACATTCCTGACAATTTTGTACAAATATCCATCAATTCCTTAGAGTTCAATACTGTCCTCATCACTTCGAAATGTGTTAAATTTTCAGAGTGGTGAATCATAGGACTTAGACAAACTCTTAAACCTAAGTTGAGCATGTATGTCCCACATGGCTTCTTGGCACCTGGGTCTATCAGCTGAACCAATTCCCTAAGAAAAGGATCATTAGGTATTGCCGTGGATTGGGTCCTATTGATGTTACTACTATCCTGCACTGCTTCTAAGCTAGTACCATTAGTAGCAGCCCTTTCCACACTGTCATACATCTCCTCATAGACAGCCTTAAATACAACAAGGTTAATAGGCTCACTAGATTGAGGAATCTTAGTGACCTTTTAAGGCTTCCTAGGTGTGTTTGAGTCTTTTTGGTTGAATTGATAAAATGGTAACTTGTTCTTAATATGAGAGTTGAATTAGATATGAATGTGTGTTAGGGATCAGTGGGTGTTCCTGACCCTTCACTTATATCTACTTGATACAGCCTTAATTGATTGATAGTTGTAAGTTAGTCCAACAGCACTAACTTTTTCCTAACAGCAGTAATATTTTGCCTGACAGCACTAACTCTTGGCTGACAGTATTAACATTTTGTTAATCAGTAACTGCTGTTCCCTTCCACTTTAAGCATAATCAGTTGCACTTCAACACACTTAACCTCCCCTTAAACCATACTTTAGAGGTTAATCATCCCATATATCTGCCTCACATCAATTCTTTCTTCACTTTCAAGGATTAAGCATACCAATGCTAGCAATTAAGAAGTTAAACCCGCTAACATCAAATCCCTTTGTGAGAAGATCAGCTACATTGTAATCTGTATGGATCTTTAGTACTTTAATGAGCCTCTTCTCATATGAATCTCTGATGAAGTGATGTCTTATTTCAATGTGCTTGGTTTTAGAGTGAAACACTGGATTTTTGACAATACAAATAGTGCTTTCATTATCAATGTAAATCTTTGTCTTCATGAAGTTGAACCCATAATCTAGCATTTGATTTTGGATCCACAATACTTGCCCACAACAATTTGCAGCAGCAACATACTCTGCTTCAGTAGTTGAGTTTGCAACTATGGTTTGCTTTTTACATTGCCATGAAATCAACCTTTTCCCTAGGAATTGACAACCTCCAGTTGTGGATTTCCTATCAAGGCTAGCTCTAGCATAATTACTATCTGTATAAGCTTCCAAGTTAAATGGTGAATCTTTAGGATACCAAAGGCCTAATTTAGGTTAACCTTTCAAGTATCTAAAGATCCTCTTCACTGCATAAAGATGAGAGACTTTTGGAGTAACTTGGAATCTTGCACAAGCACATATAGCAAACATGATGTCTGGCCTAGAAGTAGTTAAATACATCAATGAACTAATCATTGATCTGTATAAATGAACATCTACATCCTCTGCTTCTGAATCCTTGACCAATCCTTTATTAGGCTCCATTAGAGTGCTTGCTGACTTGACTGATGTAAAATCAAACTTCTTCAGGATTTCAGCCACATACTTGTCCTGGTTGATGAAGATTCCATCACTATTTTGCTTCACTTATAGTCCAAGAAAGAAAGTGAGCTCACCCATAGAACTCATTTGGAATCTTTTGTGCATCATTCTCTCAAACTCAGTACACCAAGACTTTTTTGTAGATCCAAAGATGATATCATCCACATACACCTAAACTAGGAGGATATCATGTTTGTCTTTCTTTATGAACAATGTTTTGTCTATTGTCCCTCTCTTGTATCCATTCTCTAGTAAATAAGTAGATAAAGTCTCATACCATGCTCTAGGAGCTTGATGAAGCCCATATAGAGCCTTTTCTACTTTATAAACTTTGTCAGGGACTTATGGGTCTTCAAACCCTGGAGGTTGGTAGACATATACCTCCTCTTCTATTGTGCCATACAGGAAGGCACTCTTGATATCCATTTGATATACAGTAAAGTCCATAAATGAAGCATATGTCAAAAACAACCTTATTGCTTCAATCCTAGTAACAGGAGCAAACACTTCATCATAATCTATGCCCTCTTCCTGAGTGTAACCTTATGCAACCAATCTTGCCTTGTTTCTTACTACAATCCCTCTCTCATCTTTCTTATTTCTGTAGACCCACTTTGTTCCAATTACTCGCTTTCCATTGGGTAGATCTACTAAAGTCCAAACCTTTTGAAGTTTAAATTGTAGAAGCTCCTCTTGCATTGCTTCTATCCAACTTGGATTAGTCAAAGTTTGGATTACCTTCTTAGGTTCTATTTGAGAGAGAAAACAAGCAAAAAGACAATTTTGGAAGTCCTTATGTTTGATTCCTTCCTGTATCTTGGCTACAAGTCCATGTTCATCCATTATCTTGGACATTCTTCTAGTTTGAGTCACTGAATGCACATCTCTAATCACTTGATCAAGAGGATGATCCTTATGTATCCTGGTTGTTGGAATAGGACTGACAAGGATATTAGAATCCAAGTTTGTTATGTCAGTCTCTGCACCAACATCATCTTCATCTTCAGAATAAACAATCTCTTCCTATTTAGGCATATTAGGATCATGTGGAAGTTCCAAGCCTGCTCCTTCACCAGCAACATTAACTTCCTTTGTATTAGCAGCATTAAGTATGTTAATGCTGTTAACTACTTCCTCTTCTTCTTGATCAACTCTTGCATTTGCATCCTCCTTTTCTCCATCTTCAGCTGGTTTAAGTCCACCATCAGGGAAGGTCTTTGGTTGAGAAGAGACTTGTGGATCTACAGCCCATAATGGTAGTAAGATATACTCTTTTTCAAGTACTTTCTTCAATCCTTCTTTACCTGCATCTTGACATGATTTTGTACATGCACTACCATTAGTTTGGTTCCATGCATAAACTGGCTTATAATTCATAGTCTTTGTTAGAGCATCTAAATCAAATAGACAATTTGGTCCACTTCCTACCATGTTTGGTGTATTCTCATTAAATCTAACATGTAGGTTTTCTTCTACAATCCTAGTTCTGCTGTTGAATACCCTAAATGCTTTGCTATTGGTAGAGTATCCTATAAAGAACCCTTCATCTATCTTTTCATTGAATTTTCCTAGATGATCTAAGGTATTTAGGATGGTAACAGGACACCCAAATGCTCTCATGAAGCCTAGTGCTAGTTTTCTACCAAGAAATAGCTCATAAGGGGTCTTGTTATGAGGCTTAGTAACTAACACCCTATTTTAGAGATAACAAACAGTATTAACTGCTTCAGCCTAAAAGGTTGTTGGCAATTTAGAATCTGCTAGCATTGTCCTAACTGCCTCAATTAGAGTCCTATTCTTCCTTTCAGCAACACCATTTTACTGTGGAGTCCTAGCAACACTATATTCCCTCCAAATACCTTTCATCTTATAGAACTCATTCATGATCCTATTTTTGAACTATGTACCATTGTCACTTCTGATTATTTTAACCTTAAGGTCTATTAAGTTTTCTATACCAGTTATAAATGTCTTAAGGATACCAGTTGTTTCATCCTTAGTTGCTAAAAAGAAAACCCAAGTAAACCTCCTAAAGTCATCAGTGACAACTAGGCAATAAGTCTTTTTCATCAAGCTCTTTACAAATGTTGGACCAAACAAATCCATATGCAACATTTGTAAAGGCTGGTAGATTGAACTAACTACTTTGGCCAAACAAGAAGCTCTGTGTTGCTTTCCCTTTTGACAAGCAACACAGGTCTGATTAATTTCAAAATTTTTTAAAGGTAAACCTCTTACAAGGTTTCCCTTAACTAATTTATTTATAGTTTTGAAATTCACATGTCCTAGCCTTCTATGCCAAAGATTAGCCTCATTTGATGTGGCTTTTGCATAAAGACAAGTTAGACCTCTTTTGGGAACAATGTTCTTTAGGTCAACACTATACATATTATCTTTTCTTAGAAACTTAAGCAAAACATGATTTTCATCAGCTAGCTTAAAGTTTGAAGATAGGACAAAACATTCAATGTCAGTGAAAAGAACACTATTCTTCTTGTCACACATTTGTGAGACACTTAAGAGATTAAACTTGAGCTCTTTGACAAAATACACATCATCAAAGTCTAAGTTACCAGTTTTTATTTTACCTTTCCCTGTAATCTTACCACCACTTGAGTTACCACTAAAGGCAACAAATCCTCCATCTATTTCTTCAAAATCAGTGAGATAGGATTTGTTCCTTGTCATGTGCATGGAGCAACCACTGTCAAATATACCTCTTTTTTCAGTTCTTGTTCTGGATTGCCCTGCACATGTGGTAAGAAGATTAGTTTCTTTTAGGGACCCAAGCTATTACTGACTTGGCCATGCCCTGTGCATCAACATAATTAAACTCTTTGTAGGTCATTGATGCACTATTTTTCTTGGAGACATGGTCTATTACTTTTTGTTTAGGTGTCCAAACCCAATATGCTAAGGCCTTTACAGCATTGCCCAAATTACCCCTAACAGCCTTTAGTACTGCTTTTGGCCAAGCAGTCTTAACTGCTACTCTTGACCTAGCAGCATTAACTGCTTTTGTTGGCCTAGCAGTCTTAACTATAAGCCTAGCAGTATTAACCCTTGATCCCCTAACAGTATTAACTCTATGAGTATAATAACTGTTTTTCTTGGCTGTTGAATTATAAAATGGTCTTTTAACATGTGAATGTACCTTTTTAAAAGTATTTGGCATTTCTTTTGTAGCATTCACTTTGGGTCTTGTGACAACAGTATTAATAGGTCTAGCAGTATTAAGTGATACTGCTACTTTGGAAAGATTTTGCTTAGCAGCATTAACTAATACTAGGCCTGATCTAGTTAAGACTGCTTTTGGAACAATATTTCTTTTTGGGTTTGGGTAAGTCATCCTTGCTTTATTATGATGATTCACTCTATTTTTATTGTTCCAAACTGGCTTTTGAACAATTTTCTTCTTTTCACAATTTCTTATCAAATGGTTAAAACTTCTACATTCATAACAAGCCTTTTTAACCATCACATAGTCACTTCCTAATCTTTGTGACACCATATTGTTCCAGTTCCTCTGATTACCCCTAACCTTTCTAGATTGACTATTTGTATCTTGACTAGCTTGCCTAGTTGACTTAGGTCTTACAAATTCAATCTTTGCATAATTAGGCCTAGCTTTTTTAGACACATTTTCTTTTTTTACTGGTTTGGGCTCAACTGCTTTCCTCACTACCTTAGACTTAGGTTCATTCTCTTCATCACTGTCTGATTCCCAATCCTTAATAATTGGGGCACTACTTTCTCTCCTAACAGTCTCAGGCTTTGAATCACAGGATTTCACAACATTAGACTTATCAATAGGCTTGGTAGCATAATCATCTATGTTTGGAAGAACTATGTCAGGTTTTGGAGGCATAAAGTTCCCAGTAAAGGGAGGTGGGACTGCATTATACCCTAGGCTTGCTTTACATTTTTCCATTATTTGACATTCTATGATTTTATTTAAAGATTTAGATGAGTTTTCCAGTTTTTCTACAGTTTATTAACATTAATCTTCATCTTTTTTTCTTTAATAGTCTGTTGTAGTCTTCTTTTGAATTCTGCTATGGCATTATCTCTAGCAAGAACATCTCTTTTTAAAAGAATAATTTTATCACCAAAGACAGATTCATTTTGTTGATATACTAGAAGTCTAGCCTCAACTGATTCTAAGCCTCTTTTATAAGAGATAGCATGATTCTTAGCATTTCTTAATTCTTTTATTAATAATTCATTTTGTTCTTTAAGTTTCTTAACATTTTCTACACAAGAAGAAGAATAATCTGAATTACTAGATACCTCTGATTTTGAGCTTGAAGAACCTATTGAAGAATATGCCATGAGAGCAAAATTGTTTGGACCTTCTTCTGCTTGGTCACTCCAATCATATCCAAACCCATCACATTGAGACACCAAGGCATTGGAGTTTGTTGTCTCCACTGGTACAGTTCTTTTTGTGCTCTCCCTGTACCTGTTTTCTTGACTCCTAGGTGCTCTGCATTCTCTAGCAAAATGCCCTCTCTTATGGCAATTGAAACACTCCACTTTAGTCTTGTCAAACCCAAAAGTTTCTTTGTCAGCCATCTCTACCTTCCTTCCAGTTCTTTTGAGAAACCTCCTTGCTCTCATAGTTAACATGGCCATCTGCCACTTCAAATCCATTTCTTCAATGTCATCAGGATGGATTTGTTGCAAATCTTCACTATCAAGTTGTGAGCTTCTTGGTTGATTTGCAAAGAAGGAATATATGAGAGCATCACTCAAGCTATCAACAGTTGTTAAGTTTTCAGCATTTGCTTGAGTGGAAGCAGCACTAACACCTTGAGCAGTATTAACTGCTGCAGGTGTATTTGCAGTGGTGTTAGAGGACACAAAGGCTGTATTGTGTGGATTTGTGTATGAGCTTGATGATCCCTTGACTTTAGATTCATATACCTTCAAGTTGTTGTACAGGTCATCCAAACTCAACTTGTCTAGATTTGGCTTGTTCCTTTACACTATGGTATGCATGTTCCATTCAGATGACAGACTTCTCAAAAACTTTTGATTTATATCTTCTTGAGAGATCTCCACACCATGGATCTCTAGCAGACTAATAAGCATTTGAAGCCTATCATATGTTTGATTTAACATCTCAGAGTTAGATGCAACAAAGTTCTCATACTTTTGCTTTAGAAGATTCTTTTGTGTCTTTTTGGTATCTTCATTACCACCAAACCTATTTTGAATGGCCTCCATCAAAGACTTAGCATCCTTATATGTGTTAAATTTGAGTTGATGCTCATTAGGAATAGCCATCAATAGAATACTTCTAGCCTTCATCTCCAATCTCCTTTGAGCCTTCTCCTCAGCAGTTGAAAGAACAGCTTCAGTTTCAACACCATCAACAAGAGTTGTTGTTCTTACTGCATTACCAGACTCTATGATCTCCCATAGAGAGTAATCCATGCACTGAACATACTGCTCCATTCTTATTCTCCATAATTCATACTCACCTGGTTAGAGTATGGGTAGCTTGATTGTTTGATTTGATTGAGAATCTACTGTTTCTTCAAAAATTAGATCTGAGTGTAGAATTGAGTTCTTCTTAATCAAAGTTTCTCAACAAGCTCTGATACCACTTATATTGTGGAGTTTGATAAGACTCTTTAGATCGTTTAAGACTCGAGAATGATTAGTTCTCATCTAGGATAATGATAACACAGATTGAATATTTGCATAACGGATTTAATAAGGAACGAATCAATGTTATCACAAGGTTTTTCTTTTATTCAACACAGTCCCAAATACTATTTGATCAGAATAGACCGGTTACTCTTAATTAGTAACAGGGATTTAACAATCCTTGAGGCTAAACACTATAGACATCTATCTTTTCTTCTCTACAATACAAACATACGCCACACCTTTGGTACACACAGACTATACTAGTCGACTCTCATGTGTTTGTCTATATTTTTAAACCTATGTCTATGTTCTCTTTATATAGGGAGAGATCAAGACTTACAAAAGAATCATTAATGTATTAGGAAACTAATTAAATATACTTAAAACTTTCCTAATCTTTATCTTTGATATTCTTTGACTTTTCAATGCATATCTTCATGGAAATATTCCAGCTTTTAATTCTTCCATATATATTCTTTGACTTTTCAATGCATATCTTCTTGGAAATCTTCCAGCTTTTAATTCTTCCATATGTAGAATACCAAAGAGTCATATTAAGCCCTTGTTGTTTCATTCGTCTTCATTTAAGCACATGTAGTTTTGTAACCATCAAATCAATAAACTCAACAATCTTCCCCTATTTGATATTACAAAACAATCTTCATGAATGAAACAATCTTCAATGCTTCCCTGAAGAATACTAGTAATCTTAAGATCAAACCAAGAACAAGAGTGAGATGTGGGTTGTGATGTTAGAGAGAAATAGGATGGAAAATGGATGAATGTATAAATGAAGTGAATGGAAAAAATGGAACAACCAACCCTCTCCAAGACTAGGAGAGGGTCTATTTATAACCAACCAAGGCCGGCCATGGGCTAGAGTGGGTCTCCCATGGGCCTTGGGCCGGACTAGATTACTAATCTAATCTTTATACTAACTAACTACGAGCTAAGACCTGTTACAACTTGGAAGTGACAGACACTTTTTGTGTTTCCAACACTTATTCTAGTTTGTTTGAAATAAGTTACGGAGTATCATTTAAAATATATACTCTATAGTTTTATATTAACAATTTTGAATTTTACATCTACGTCTAAGAAAACGTAAAGTTTGAAACTTTATAACTCATCACATGTCTTTTATAAAAGAAGCTGAATTACGCCCGCGCAAACGTGGGCATTTTCTTTCCTTTGAATATTGGTTGTATGTTAATTATCTATTTCTATTCTTATTATGTAGGTGATGTATGGTTTGCTAGCAATATTTTGGGACGGTTCAGCTTTGGTGTCCTACTTGTCTTTAACAATGTAAGTTTGCTTTATGATGTTGCTAGTTTGTAACCAATGTAAGTTTGCATCTCTATTATCATGCTTTGGTGTCCTACTTTCTACACTACCTTAGCTATTGTTTCAGGGCTATTATCATGCCTTGTTTATTTCTGGGACGGTTCAGCTTTGGTGTCCTGCTTGTCTTTAAACAATTCCTTTTTTATGGATGGCTTGTTATCTTCACGATCTGTTGGAGGCTTTTTCACATGTTCTTCAGTGATAGGCGTTGAGTCCTCGAGTTGGATATCTGGTGTGGTGGGTGGCTGGTGTAACCTGTTGGTTAATCTTTGGAGCTGCTGGTCGGTGTTGTCATTTCAGGAGTGGGTAAAGCGAGTGATGGTGGAGCCAACGGCTTGAAAACTGCGTCTAGCCTGAAATCGGGTTGGCCTGGTCTAGCTCCTTTGCCAAAGTGGTATTGAAAGATATGGGTTGTGTCTTCTAGTTGTTTTAATGCTTCTGGGAGATGGTACGGGTCTTTGTCCTCTA
>BQNB010028570.1:0-56534 GCA_026074375.1 Tanacetum coccineum
ATTTTAGTTTTTGATTTATTTGTATTCTAATTAGTTTGCCATATAGTTAAGTTATATTTGATGGTTATGCACCTTTGGTTATCTAATTATGTATGCATGTTAAACATACAATTTTATTATTATCTTTGATTTTAATTGATATTCTGATTAGTTTGCCTTATAGTTCAGTTATATTTGTTGTTTAGGCATTCGTGGTTATCTGATTTTGAAGGAATGTTAAATGTACAATTTTATTATTAAGGGTTTTTGTAAGGTTTTTGTTTTGTAAATAGTTCAGTTATATTAGTTGTTTAGACATCCATTGTTATCTTATTTTTTATGCATGTTAAATGTACTATTTTATTATTGAGGGTTTTTGTAGTGTTTTTGTTTTGTAATAACCTTATGTGACATGAGGAAATATATTAGGATACTTATGTTTTGCCTATTCCTTTGATATTATTTGTTCTTTCTTCATCAACATTTATATATGTAGACAAACCACGACCCTCAACATCAGTATTATGCATAGTACCATTTAACCTTGAGAGGCTTCCATACAAAGATCTTGGTTTTCCATGTAAAGGAACCTTTGAAATATTGCCAATTGTATCTTCATGTTTTACACATTCATTAACCTAACACAAGATTTAGGTAGGACTTTATAAGGGTCTCTTTTACGGAAGTTGAAGGTTTTCTTCATTAAATTGAAACAAGCACTCCCCTGCCTGCATCTGTAGCAACCCCTATGAGTCTTCATTGTCATTTGCTGATATCTATATAGTATATTGTATGTAAGATTTATATAGATGTATTTTCTATCGATTATTAAATTACTATAAAGTTTTCAGGTTGTTGATGAAGACTTGTATGTTGCGGTTGTGAGAAAGAGGAAGGTAGATTAACTAAGATCCTGATCATCAGGGGGAATCATCATTTTTTCAGCCATCCCTATATGCTGGAGGCTGAGAATGACCAGTGCTATTACTTGACAGAGAACTCCTTCATGCACACCGGTATGAAGCTTAACACAAAGTTTTAACAGAGTTAGTTATTGTTAATGAATTGCTTCCAACTATTTTTTTCTTATGTATATTGTTTGCAGTAAGAAATAGAGCTGGTGAAAACAGCTTTCTTACATATCCAGCGGATAATATGTCGATTGACGGAGCACAATAACTTCATTGTAGTCACCCCCCAATGTCAAGCGGATATTCTTCAACATCTCACAACATACAATTCCCGCATTACCATGGCTATAATGAAACATATGGTTGACAAGGGTTTCACTATTCCTGGTTGGGAACTTGGTAAGATTTTTGTTATCTATGCAACTTTTGATGGAATAATTGCTTAGTTAGATTTTGCTTGAATAAATTGAAGGTTAGGAGTTAAGTTCTGGTTTCTTTTAAATGATACATAATAGGAAACGAACTGAGTACATAAGGAATCAGAGAAAAGATCGCGGGGGATCAGTATGCATTGGATATAATTGTGCTCCGATTGTAGCGACGGGCAAACCTCTCTCGCAGCATGTTTGCCTCCACAACAAGGGCAGGTGTAAGATTAAAAAGAACCACATCTGATGATGTCAATAACACCTGAACATAGTGTAACCCTTGCCTTTTCTGTGTTTTGAATATTCTAATTTAGTCCTTTGACTATTTGACGTTTGTCAGTTTGTTAGAATATGTACCGTGTTGACGGTGATGGATTTATATGAAATAAGGTACTTGATGGTTTATGGTGTATAATAATCCTTTTTAAAGGGTATTATTATGTTGATTGTGTTCTGGGTGGTTTGACCCGTGAATAGCGTGAGATGCCGAGAACGAGTCCCGACACGTTTGATAATGTTCAAATAAATTTTGGAAAGTTTAAATGGGAAAGTGAGTCATGTGAATAGTGTAAATTCGTGGAAAAGTATTTTTAAGTTGAATGAAAATACTAGGAAAATCCGGGTAACGTTTTAAATCGACGAAAATTGAGTTTTAAGCCAACCCGACATGAAAAGAAGTCCCCGAACCCCTCTTGGATACCCCAACCGGTCGAACCCCACTAGGGAGCAAGAAGGCTTGATTTTAGCAAATTTTGTCCACCACGGTATACTATTTTGCTTGGATTCCATTTCAAAAAACAAACATACAACTCATTTAGTTTTCACATTTTTTTCTCTCCTCCTTCTTGCTTGGCTCGTCTGAAAACTAACACACACACAAACACTTTAAATTTTTTGCAACTTTGGTTAAGAAGATGAAGGTTAAAGTCTTGGGTTGATTCTAGTGTTCGAGTTAACATTTAAACAACATTTGGGTTGTTTGGTTCGTGTCGATCTTGTTCAAAAGTGATGATTTTTGTAAGTCATCTTATTTAAAATATATTTGTAATTTTGAATACCGTATAATGCATAGATGTTGGTTGTACAAGTTGATCGTCGTAAAAATCGAAACTTAAAAACAAAATAAATAAAAAGGGGTGTTTGTTTTGCGTCGAATACAAAAGAGGAGACAAAAGGGATTTATTGTTTTTACATCGTGGTCGTGATGTTTGAAAAACATTTATTTGCTATGTAGCTTATTTTGTTAATGGCGTATTTGGCTTATTTTTAAGCTCGAATGGACTTATTATGGGCTTATTAGCTCACGACAATAATAAGGAGGGTAAGAAAGGTGTTTTTGGTTATTACCCTAGTATGTCGTATTTTGTGGACTATTTTTAATAGCCTATGATGATAACCGAATATACTATATAGCTTATTAGCCTATTTCCAAGCTTATTGGATTGATTTTGGAGCTTATGGGCTCACGGCCCAATAAGTCCTTTTGAGCCGTGGCTTATTAAGGGCTTATTGTGGTTCGAGATATTTAGTTAGCTATTGTTTGGGCTTATTTTCACTAATGGGCTTTAATATTAGGCTTTGAACATATTATATATACATAAATATCTTAATGGATCCTTATTGGGCCTTAAAGCCCAATAAGCGTTAACTAGTCATTTTGTGGGTTTCGACGGATTTTTGGAAAGTGGAATATATATGTAACACCCGAGAATTTTTGGGTGTTACAGTACTTTTTATATATATAAAAAGTTATTCATATTTTTTTCATTATTACATATAAAACACATACACATGAACCATCTTCCACTCCCTCTCCCATATCCGGCCGCAGCTGCCGGATTCCGGCCACCACCACGCCTCCGCCGTCGGAAAACTTTTCCGGCGGATTTTTTCGGTTATAATCAAAAACGATCCCCACCACCGGATCTACCCGATCCCCACCACCACTCGCGGTCACGCGCCGTTTACCCCCTCCGGCTGCCACAGCCGCCACCACCATCAAGACCATCACCACCTCACCCCGCTGCCATACCATCACCCCCACGCCACCACCGCCACCATCATCATCGCATCCTCATCATCTCTATCTCCATGCCACTCTTATCATCGTCACCACGGCTGCACTACATCAGGTGCGTTTGGCTACGGTAGCAGCCAATGGGGTGTTTGTTTATATGGTTAACAACCACAAGGGTGTTTGTCGGTGGTTAATTGTAACAGCCAAGGGGTGTTTATTTATGGGTTAAACCGCACCAAGGGTGCATCGGGTCGGACAAGAACACCACGAGGGTGCGTTGGTTTGACAGGGTAACCACAAGGGTGCGTTTGGGTCCGGGTCAGCAGCTAGGCTGCGTTTGGTTGTTAAATTAGTCATTAGGGTGCGTTTGGTTTGACAACTTGATGGTTAGGGTGCGTTTGGTTAATGAAACAGCAATAGGGGTGTTTGTTTTATTATTTATAACAGATTAGGGGCGTTTGGTAGTTTCATCAGATTAGGGTAGCATTTGGTTGGCTAAAATACAATAAAGGGGTACGTTTGAGTATTTATAAAATGCAACAGGGTGCATTTGGTTTAGTAGAAAACAAATAGGGTGTGTTTGGTTAATGAATCAGCCCACAAGGGGCGTTTGGGTTATTGGACATCAAGGGGTGTGGTTATTTTTAGGTTTGACACAACAAAAGGGTGTGTTTGGTTTGGCAGCTACCCAAATAGGGTGCGTTGGCTTGGTTGTGGGTGAATAACACCAAAGAGGGTGCGTTCAATGTGTACATAAGCACCACGAGGTGCGTTTGGCTTAACAGCCATGCACATGAGTGCGTTTGGCTGCTGTAAAACAGAAAAAGAGGGCATTTGGTTTAACCGAAATGCACAAGAGGTGCGTTTGGTTGGCTGGGAACACTATAAGGGAGTGTTTGGTTTGGGCAGTTTCACCAAAAGGGGCGTTTGGCTGATGTGGGCAGCCGTAGGGTGCGTTTGGATTTGCGTTTACAAGATTAGGGTGTGTTTGGCTGCCGTGACAGCCGTTAGGGTATGTTTGGTTAGTGATGATCAACAAGGGTTCGTTTAGTATATATAACCTTAACTAATAAAAATATACCAAGATTTGATATATAGTCATATGATAGTCATGTAATGTCCATACGCAATTTAAAACACATAATCACAGCAATGAAACATTTCAAAATATTTGCATCATTTCCATCCCAATAAAAACAGAAAAATAGGACTATGAAACTCACCTGATGCACAGCTACTTCATGAATTCCTAAAATCAACTAAACATAAATAAAACACGTGTTACACGCGATTAGGCTAAATGCCCAAGATGATGTAACAATCAATTGATGGACTTCTATGTTCATATTATGATTATAAACCCTTTACCACACTTCCCATAACTCACTTATACCCTAATACCCTTAATTCATTTATCCAAGTTTTCCAGCTTTTTGGCAGAATTTTGTAGTCACTTCATGACTACAAATAAAATACTAAATCATCAAATTGTTTTTCCCTACTTCATTTCTTACCTTTCTCAAATGGTGTTATTGAACTTACTGTGATTTTTTTGAAAAAAATAATATTGAGTTAAACTATTTTATAAAAATTTAAAACCTCACCCAAAGTACCTTAAATTCGGATCTACGCACACCAAAAAGTTTGTTTTTCTAAAAATAATTAGCATGCTTTTAGGACCCGTGGCTTTGATCTGAAGTTAATAGACACATTAAAATAGATCTTGATTGTTTTCAAGGCCTTGATAACATTAAGTAGGGGTTTTCTACTCCCGAAATCTGACCCGAATTTACTTTTTCGACAAATTTTCTTGTAAAAATTATTTGACTAACTTCCCGACCTCAAAACCTTTCGGGGCTGAACTTTTTGAAACCTAGACTCTCTGAACTTAAGTTTAGGCATAAGATTCATAGCATAACTCATTTTTATCAATGAGATATCATTCGATCAACATGACCTAAAATTCTGCCAAACCCTAACTTTCAAATTAACGCGTTCTAATCTAAACCGTTTACACCAACATGCTCTAAATCTATTCCCGAACACACCCATATAGCTTTATATCATTAATTTACAGAAAATTATAAACCCTAATTTATCCATCAATTAAAGTTACATGATTATAATATTAAAACTAGAATTAATTAAAAATCATACCTAAACCTTTCACCCGATTAAACTTGAATCGCCACCTTGGTTCTTGATATTTTTTTATTCTTCTTAGGGTTTCGGCCGGCCAAAGGGAGAGGGAGAGAAAAAAGTGATTTAGGGTTTTTATTGATTTTGTATTTATAATACCTAATTTCCTAATTGTAATCAAATTAGTTTTCTTTTTTGTCCTTTTCCTTCTTTCGGCCGAACAAAACACCCCTTTAAATTTTTTTAATTTTTTTATTTAATTATTATTAAATGTATATTACCCTTATTTTGTTATTTTTATAAAAACCCTTTATTAATTTTGCAAACCTTTTTAAATAAAAACTAGTTATAAACTGACTATTTATAAATTTCATTTCATAAATTACTTTCCTAAATTAGAAATACTAATGCTTATCAAATTTAAATACTAGACCTAATTCATCTCTAGGAATACATTATATACTCTTTACGCTCATACTTCAATTATTCACCGAATTACATGATAACACATAAAATCATGCTATCATTTCCATTGTCACAAAAATGTGAACGAAATGAAATAGCTACCAAAACCACAACTCAATCACTAATAGATGAACACGCATCACGGATTAAATATGAAATAACTCATAAAGATCACCTAAGCACACAATTTTTAACACATTATTAATACTTTAGTCAACCCTACTGTTTGACTAACTGCTCAGTCCGGTTTGTCATAGTATCCCCTCCTTAGGAAATTCGTCCCGAAATTTAACTAGTAGGTTCAACAACACAGTCAACAAACAATCGAGGATACTTAGATTTCATATGGTCCTCACGTTCCCACGTGAACTCAGGCCACGCTTTGAATTCCAACGAACTTTAACAATTGGAATCTTACTACGCTTCAAACTTTTAACCTCACGATCCATAATTTTACGGGGTGGTTCAACAAAACGAAAGGGTTGTCAACCTTAATCTCGTCTAGTGGCACATGCAGATTTGCTCCGCATAAAACTTCTTCAATTCGACAAATGAATTGTGTCGTGTCACGTATCAATTCCTCTGGCAATCTTAATGATAAGCTGATTTTTTTTGCTGGGTCGAATCCTTTCAAGGATTTCAAATGGTCCTACATACCTCGGTGCCAACTTACCTTTCTTTCCAAAACATATCACGCCTTTCCAAGGCAACACCTTCAGTAACACTTGATCCCCAACCTCAAACTCTAGTGGATTGCGCCTATTATCAGCATAGCTCTTTTGACAATCTCTGTGCCGCTGTGAGGGCATTTTCCTTTATCAAGATACTATCAGTCATCTTTGCACCAATTCTGGTCAATCAAACCTGCTATCTCCAATTTCAGCCCATGAGAAGGGCGACCTACATTCCTTCCATTTACACTAAAAAAATTGCTTCAAACGGAGCACATCAAATACTCGAATGGATATATGTCTTATAAGGAAAATTCAGCTAAGTAGATTGAACATCCCAACTGCCACACAAGTCGATTCACACACGCTCTTAACATCTTTCCTCAACATGTATGAATTATACGTTCACTTTGGCCATCTGTCTGAGGGATGATAAGGTACTTATCTCCAATGCATCCCTAAAAGCTTCTGTAATGTTTGCCAGAAACATGATGTAAACCGTCCATCTCGATCCGAAATAATTGACACAGGCACTCCATGCCATGCAACGATTTCATCAATGTACAACCTTGCCAACTTCTCCATACTATAATCCTTACGCATCGCTAGAAAATGAGCTGACTTGGTCAGTCTGTCGACTATTACCCATATTGTATCATGCCCACTCTTCGACCTAGGTAACTTCTAATAAAATCCATAGTGATATTATCCCATTTCCACTCGGGTATCTCTGGTTGTTGCAATAAACCCCCCCCCCCCCCCCCCCCCCCCCCCCCACGAAGGCCTTTGATGCTCAGCCTTCACTTTCAAACAAGTTAAACATTTGCTAACATATGTAGCGATATCCCTTTCATCCCGGCCACCAATACATATCCCGAAGATCATGGTACATCTTATCCGCTCCCGGATGCACAGAGTACCTAGTCTTATGAGCTTCGTCCATGATTATGGTTCTCACACCTCCCACTAACGAAACCCATATGCGATCCATAAAGTACAAGCTCTCATCTTCTTTCCTTTCCATCGCTGGGTTAACGTGGTATCATTCTGCTGATGTTCTCTTCCTTGAAATGCGCACTTGGGCGCCATTATCATCTTTTAACTCCGGATGAATGGTCATTGCCATTGTCGTACATCGTCTAGGTTTCACTGCTTTTCCTTCTTAGGGCATCAGGCTACTACGTTCGTCTTACCTGGATGGCTAGCGAATCTAACTATAGTCGCTGAATCACTCAATCACACCTCCTTTGATGCTTATTCAACTCCTTCTGATCGAATATGTATTAAAGACTCTTATGATCCGTATAGATGACACTCTTCGTTCCGTACAAGTAATGCATCCAAGTCTTAAGAGCAAACACTACTGCTCCCAACCCTAGGTCGTGTGTTGTATAATTCTTCTCATGGATCTTTAATTGTCGTGATGCATAGGCAATTACCTTGCCTCTCTACTTAAGTACACAACCTAATCCTTGATTCGACGCATCATAGTAGAATACAAAATCTTCAATTCCATCAAGCAACAACAGTATTGGAGCATTACACAAATTATCTTTCAAAGTCTGCAAGGCCTCTATTCTCTGCTCTGCGTCCACACTTATACTTCTTGTTTTTTGAGTCAACAAAGTAGGGGTTTAGCAATCTTAGCGAAGTTCGCGATAAAATGTCGATAGTACCCTTCTAACCCCAAAAATGATCGTATCTCGGACGGCGTTGTACGATTTCTAGTTCTTTACTGCCTCAATCTTACTTAGGTCTACATGAATACCGTTATGATTGACTATGTGACTGAGGAAATGCACTTCTTGCAACCAGAACTCGCACTTGGAAAACTTAGCATACAACCTCTCCTTCTTCAGCAGCTCCAACACCAACTTCAAATGAACCTCATGATCCTCCTTAGTCTTTGAGTAGATCAAGATGTCATCAATGAATACAATGACAAACTTATCTAAGTACGTTTTGCAACCCGGTTCATTAAGTCCATGAAGACCGCTGATGCATTGGTTAACCCAAAAGGCATAACCGTAAACTCAAAGTGTTCGTAGGCGTTCTGAACGCAGTCTTTGGGATATCATCCTCATGCACTCTAAGCTGATGATAACCCGACCAAAGATCTATCTTAGAGAAATAACACGCTTCTTGTAATTGATCGAATAAGTCGTTGATCCTGGGGGAGGGTAACGGTTCTTGACGGTCAACTTGTTCAATTCCTGGTAATCTATGCACATGCGCAATGAGCAGTCCTTCTTAACGAACAATACTGGTGCTCCCTACGGAGAATGACTTGGCAGAATAAAGCCTTTATCTTGCAATTCTTGAAGTTGTTCAGACAACTCTTGCATTTCCGAGGGTGCTAGACGATATGGAGACTTCGCAACCGGCGTCGCTCCAGGAATTAAATCTATGCGGAACTCAACTTGTCGTTGCGGTGGTAATCCTGACAAGTCTTCCAAAAATACATCAATGAAATCTCATACAATGGGAATATCACTCAACTCCGGTTCATTCTGCTTGTGGCTCATTAGTGTTTTCGTGCCTCCTAAAGTATGTTCCTCTTGAACTCGAAGTATCTCACCACCTTCCATCGGTATCCTAACCACCTTCTCATGACACAATATCTCAACCTTATTCTTAGACAACCAATCCATCCCCACAATTACATCAAAACTTCCATGACACAACGGTATCAAATCTATAATGAATAAGGAATTTCCTAGTTCTAGTTTGCAGTCATGGATAATCCTATCAACTTTCTTTCTTACCATTAGCTACTTCTATTACATATCCAGGGCTTACAATACTAGGTTTCACATTTAGTAAGGGCGCAAATTTAGTGGAAATAAAACTAAAATCAGCTCCAGAATCAAATAGTACAGTAGCAAAGTGATCGTTTAAAGAGAAAGTACCCGTCACAATGTTAGGATCCTGCAGGGAATCGACTGCGTTCACACTGAAGGCCCTTCCTCTAGCTTGATTCCATTGTTTTGGGTATTTCGGTGCCTTCCAAAGCTAGCGGTTCCTGCTTGGACCAAAGGTGCTCGGTTCAACTTAGGAAAAGTATTGCGAAGATGTTCGGAGCTCCCACATTCATAACAAACCCTTTGATTATTTCCCATCCTAACATCACTAACTGGCGCCACCTGCTTAACCGACGCCTGACAATCTCTGGCAAAGTGACCTGGTTTTTGACAGTTGAAACACAACCTACAAGGTCCACTTTCTGGATGATAAGTAAAACACTTAGCACACTTAGGATATGCGCCCACATTCACATTTCTAGGAGGAGCTGTCGCCACAAATCCTTTTCCCACTTTTGCCTTCTTATTATCTTTCCATGAACCTCCTTGTTTACTTATTTCTTCCACTTCCTTTCTTTTCTCACTACTCCTTGTTAATGTACCACAACGGACTACCTCATCAGTAAGTATTACAGCCTTAAGAATAGCACTTTGTATCGTGGTTGGTTGAGTTGCTCGGAGCATTCCACAAATTTGAGGTGCCAATCCGTTTATATACCTTTCGATACGGCTTAACTCAGCGTTACCAAGTGTGGGACTTGTTCGGCCAACTCATGGAACCCCCAAATCAGTATTTTTTTTTACCCCGCATGATTTAGTCCCAACCATAGTATGATTCCAAAACTTACTCTCCAACTTCTCCATTTTGTTACTTGACAAAACTCTTCCACAAGCAACGCCTTGAACTCAACCCATGTCATTCTCATAGCAGCTTTATGACCCCTTGCCTGAACCTGGGTGTTCCACCAAGTCAAGGCCTTATTTATGAATGAACTAGCAGCATACTTCACCTTTTGATTCTCTGCACATCCACTATTTTCTATCACTGAATCCATTTTCTCAATCCACTAAGTAAGTGCTACTGCACCATCTTTCCCATCATAGTCTCGGGATTACAAGCCAAGAATGCCTTGTAAGAACATCCATTGTTTCCACCATTCCCATTCCCACCATTTCCACCATTCCCATTCCCACCATTAGCATTTGCATTATTCACATTATCAGTTACTTGTGTGACGATTTGAGGAATGGTGTTTTGTAATTGTTGCGCGATGATAGCAACAATGTGGGGAGTTCTCGTCGTTGCTAGGGCCGGGGGCTTCGTCAGGTTTGAGCCATTTCTAATAAGTTAAAATTTATATAATTAGGAGATATAATAAGGATTTCCAAATCCCATCAATCTTATATACTCTACACATTACCAGATACATATATGTATACCAAGTATAACGTGTCAACATAGTCCATGTAATCATACTTGTAAGTCCACTTGTGGTTGTGGCGTATGTATAATTATGTGCGCCCACCCATAACTATAGATGCCCCTTTTCACAAGTGTATCCTCCTATGACGACACTTCTTGAGGTTAACACACACATGAACAATATTCAAATCATTCAACTCATCACACGCGAAAATAATCCAACAAATACTTAAGTCATAATATTAAAATACTTGAAATCCAAAAGTCAAAAGTAAACATTCCTAAACATGGCTCCAACCATAGAAAAAACGAACTAAATTTTTCAAAACTTGAAACAAGATGGGTAGTCGAGTAACATATAGGCAGGAATAGCTAAGATGAATCTGGTTTGGGTCGAACGCCACTCTCACAAGTATCTTCCATCTCCTTACACTTGGGTTCACTCCTTGCTGTGGACTCGAGATCTGATTCCACTTCATTGTCAGATGCTGCATAACCTGAAGACTCAGAGTTTGACCCCATTTCTGACGCCTCCTTCGATCCCTTCTTTTTTGACTCTTCCTTTTCCTCTTCTTCCTCCTCTTCTTCATCCTCTTCTTCCTCTTCTTCTTCTTCCTCTTCTTCTTCTTACTCTTCTTTATCCTCTTCTTCCTTAGATGATATGTATCTCAGAAATTCAGAGATTGTGTCATCCTTTGAAATCATTTATGTCCTTCTTCATGTCTATTTTTTCCTTCCTTTTCTATAAGCAACTTTCCTCATGCGCAGAATACAAATCATGGGTATTTGGCCTTTGCGGTCTCCGTTTCATTCTTAATGTCCATGCTGAATGTATAGCGCTTAAGTCCAGTTGGGATAACGATTCCCCTACGAAATTTCTTACGGGTAAGGGAGACATGACTAAACTAATAAGGAAATAGTATATATTATATTAGATAATAGTAGACAAAAATAGAGTAATTAAAGCTTTCGGATAAACGAAAAAATATGATACTTACGTAATTAAACACTTAAACCCTATAATGCAACTATATGAAGGACTTCTAGGTTATAGTCCCCCTTGGGGTTCAACCACCTACTTATCTATAACCATTGGCTCTGATACCAATCTGTCACACCCCGCCAAGGTGGAAACACGAGGCGTAACGTCATGGGTATCATCACAACACAATGGTGTCAACAATAGAGAGAACTAAAATGCATTAAACAAAACGAATATGGACACAAAGTGTCATGACAAATACAATAACAAGAAACAGGGTCTTGTATTGAGGTAAAAGTGTCACGCCAATACAAAGACATAAACAAAATATTCCAAAACCTAAAACATTCAAAGTATCAATCTAAATAAAGTGCAACGCATGCAAGCCTACGGTCTCACTAGCCAAGCTTCCTAACTTCACTTTCATTAAGATGCTCACCTGAAAATGATGCTTAAAACATCAACAATAATGTTGGTGAAAGTCATAGGTTTTAGACACGCAATATTACTCGCTTTCACTGTGATTATCAAAACAATGTAGGACAATAATGAACTATCATGAACCTATGCTAGCATGCAACATAATCTAATCAACATATTTCACATACTTTGTGCAAAATAAGAGTTAGTGGGAGTTTTGTGTTTATTTCTTGTGTAAACACACTAGGTCCGGTTTTAAGATGACATAGCATGATAAAATGAATTAATTTTTGTGTATTGGGTATAAATGTGGGTATTGGTTTGAGTGTAGATGGGTAAAGGTGCTTCCGGGTATGCCCGAATGTAATTTATTGCGAAACGTAAGCGTTTTACGTAACCAACAAAAAGTGATAAATTATACCCCTAATAATCATATAACACTTGCTTGATGTAAACTTTAATTTGTTTGGTGTCCGTTTATATTGAACGTTGATTTTTAGTTTACGCGATTTAACTATAAGATAATAATTAAAAAGCGAACGCGTAAAACTCTAAAAATAAATAATGGAATTAATTAAAGTCGTAAATAACCTGAAAATGAGAAATGTTACAGTCTCCATCCGTTAGAAGAGCCTTGTCCCTAAGGCTCAAGTAGCAACACTTAACGAAGGTACGGTTTTGACAATAATAAGGAGTGTAAGAGAAAGGTGTGTTTGGTTATTAATCCGCCTTAGTATATCGTATTTTTTGTAGACTTATTTTAATTAGCTTTATGTATGATAACCGAATTTATACTATATATGCTTTATTTGCATATTCCAAGCTTAATTGTTTAGATTTTGGAAGCTTTTATGGGGCTTCAAGGCACAATAAGACTTTTATGAGTGTCGTTGCGTCTATTATGGGACACTTATTGTGGTTACGAGATATTTAGTTAGCTAATGTTTAGGCTTTAATTTTCTTTCTGTTATCTGAGGCTTTTAATATTGGGCTCATAATACTATAATATACGTAGTAGAACTCTTATAATGGATCATTATTTGGGCTTATAGCCCAATAAGGTGTAATAGATTAATCGTTTTGATCGGTGTCAACGGATTCTTTGGAAATAGATGGAATATTATTCGTGAAATTGGAAAAACGTATGTTATTGATAACGAATGGGTCATGTCTGCAAAATTTTTTTTAAAAAGTACTTATACTTAGAATTTTTGCTCAATAGCGCTACTGATTTTTTAAATTAATATTGAACAGATTATTATTTTATTTAATTAGACTTAAAGACAAAAAAATATATATTTAATTCCTCGCAACTCTCTTATCTTAAATGTTTAGCATAAATAAACGTTTCATTGTTCTATAATTTATGAATAATTAATGGTAAATTAAGTGTATACGAACGGGTTGTACCGCGAGATATTAATTTACATAAGTGATTTGTTTTAAGAATTTTCTTTGTTATATTACTATATTATATTTATTCAAGAATAAGTATAAGTTTATATATTATGTACAGAATGAGTTGGATAGTGTGATATTTTTGAAGTTTAAGTTGTAAACTATCAACACACCTGAAAAACGCATAAGATTGTCCGTATAATGACTCCACGATCTTTGACCTCTATGCATGTCAAATACCTGAAAATATTTTTGGAAATAGATTGTTAAATCGAAACATTTTTAATATGGATCAAGGTGTTGGTTTATCGGGTGACGTTCATTGTATAATGCTTGTGTGATATTGAGTTTGTTGCGTCTGAAGGTGAGATTTCGTAGCGCCACTTTGTATATCCTTTTTTGATTGTGGGGGGTGATATAATTGATACTTTTTAATATCGTGTTTTTGAAACGGTTTTAGTAAACTGTTGCTCGCTGAATATGTGGTTGTTTATGGCGATAATGGTTTGTGGCATTACGACTGCTATGTGGATTTGACATGAGTTATGGTATAGAATTGTTGTGTAGAACTCTCTCAGTGTGGTAACTTCGTGTGGAACTTTTGTGTGGAGACTCTGTGGGGATGTCATTCGCCTATCTTCATATATAGCTCCAACTGGTAGTCTTTAGGTGCATGTGACCTCGGGGTTGCGACCCCAAGAGCATTAGTATATGCTGGTTTGATGACTAGCGGGGATGCTAGGTCATGGTACATGATTAGCGGGATGTTAAGTCTTAGGATTGAGTGCTTTTACATATATTCACTGTCATATTGCACAATTGTCCAACTGTTTGATATATTGGCACAACGACTGGGTTTTCTCCAAACCTACGAGCTCACCAACATTATTGTTGACGTTTTAGAGTATCATTTTCAGGTGAAGGAAATGATCAGTAGGATTGTGATGCGTGTTAGCAGACATTAAGACATCATGTATAGATTGTATATCTAGAAGATTTGTTTGAGTTTTGTTCTAGATATGAGTACTTTGAGGATTTGGTTTGGGACTAGTATGGACCCCTGCATAGGCTTATGGTTGTAATAATTGGCGACTATGTATTGTGTTCTTATTGGGACTTCACTCAAATATGTATTGAGGTGAATGATCTTCATGACATTTTTCATTAATTCATTTTAGTTTTCTCTATTATGTATATTATGTTATGATTGATCATTCTTTGTCGCATACCTGTGTTTCCGCCTATGTCAGAGTGTGACACAACTTGTGCCTTATTTGTTTTGGACTTAATCTATTTGTTTCGTAAATTTATTTAAGAACAATTTAAATTATCTTTCCTAATTAGTAACCTAAGAATCAAAGCTTCGACAAGTCCCGTTTTCACCATTTTTTACACTAACTTATCCCCTAATAATTTTTGGATGTTTCCTTTCTTTTTCTTATCTTAACAACTTGTTTGAGTCCTATTTTATCAACATTGGGATCATAGAATGAGAAGCGCCCATAGAATAATCTACGGATGTCCTGACGGATAAATTCATCGTCCCCGATTTTTCACTAGATCCAAACCAAGCAGTTAAACAAGATCATTTGTCAATATAAGTCTAAATGATAAGCACTCATACTTATGACTTGTGAACTTTTAACTCCCCACATGGATATATTGATTAAATGTGTGTACTCATTTCAACTCACCATAGATCACTTATTTCATAGTTTCATCCAAGATGAATCACGACTCAAAGCAACAACTTATTAGGACCTTGTAACTTGATTTTAAAGAATGAAATTTTAACTGTAGAACTTTTTGCACTTCTTTATCATCATAATCATAGGTTCTTAAAGCTAGGAATGCGTTGCTTAGTTTGAACACCTACTAGGCCTCGCTCCTGTAGGATATTCACAATAACGACCGGTGTTCTTAGTTTGAAAACCCACCCCGTTGCTAGCGTAGTGGGAAATCACATCAACACCTTCTTCCTAATATGGCTAAGGATATGTGTCTTAGTTTGAACCCTCACCTAGACCTCGCTTCCTGGTGAGATATCACAACACACCAAATCCCTAGAAGTAAAGATGTCTTAGTTTGAACCCCCACCTCGTGGTTAGCGGAGTGGGATATCACGACACATCTTTTACTTGCTCCATATAATCAAATGTATGCTTCATTGGCATAATTTCAATATTCCTGCATTTTTGCATTCATATTTCAATTCATGCTTCTTTGGCATTTTATCTTTCAAATTACTAAGAACAGAAAAACTTCGCTTTAAAGAATCAAGTTACAAATTTGAAGCTTTTTCTAAAAACATCGATTGACTTAGTTGAATTGAAATGAGCACGTATGATTAGGTGGTGAAAGCTAATGGGGAGAAAAAGCCCAAGTTACTCACTAAAGCTTTTAGAAGCTCTTGCTCAGCCATAGCCTTATATTTAACTCTATCACTTCTTGTTCTTCACCTTATTAAAATTCGAATTCGTGAAAGCTTAGCCTACATTTGAGGAACTAGCTAGGGCTCAACACGCCCGATCGAGTCAAAAATTATTCTCATTCTACCCATTAGGAAAGTCAAAACTGTGACAAAACACTTATTTTATTTTTGAAAATTTTTAAATTTTTAAAATTTTTTCATTTTTTTGGTATTTTTGCAAATTGTGGTAAAATGGATTACCATGATAACACGTCTGACAGCAAAATCAAATCGAAGATCCCCCCATACTAGAAAACTAACATATCCTCGATGTTTTGACAAGGCGGCACCTACGTAAATCAGGCCATTTATTAGTGTGCAAAAGATAAAACATTAGTCGATTAGATTAGGATATTGGATTCCCAAAATGAAGCTGAGGATGTGAAACTCTTATGAATGAAAGACAAAACTAAGAGCGTATGAGAGTCTTCAACACTCCGAGCATCCTGCACAATTAACAAACACAAACACGAAAACGGGAATGGAAGAGGCGAGCCACACAACAAGAAAACACTTATTCATTTCTACACAATACTACGATAAGCATGGGGTGCCTCCCACGAAGCGCTTGTTTAAGGTCGCTATGCTTGACCCGTCCCCCGAATTTATTGGTCCATGGGGAACGTCTGGAGATCTGGGACTACCAATTGTGGTACGTCCCCTCCAAAGTAGTGCTTCAAACGATGACCATTCACTTTGAAATTTGGCCCAGAGTTTTGGGATAACTCGATAGTGCCATATGGAAAAACTTGGGTTACAGTGAATGGTCCACTCCAACGGGTCTTAAGCTTGCCCGAGAAAATCTTCAATCTAGAGTTAAAGAGGAGGACTCGATCACCGACGTTGAAAACGCGGTTTTTGATCTTGGAGTCATGGATTCTCTTTGTTTTCTCTTTGTAGATCAAAGAGTTTTCATAGGCATGATCACGAAGTTCATTAAGTTCATTGAGTTGAACTTTCCTGTGATCACCCGCGGTTTTGATATCAAAGTTGGTATGCTTAAGGGCCTAGTAAGCTTTGTGCTCGAGCTCAATCGGAAGATGACATGCCTTCCCGTACACTAACTTGTATGGAGTACACCCGATGGGTGTTTTGTAAGCTGTGCGGAAGGCCCAAAGTGCGTCATCTAATTTATCCGACCAAGAGGCACGATTTTCGCCCACGGTCCTTTCAAGAATTCTTTCAAACACGAATGGATACCTTTAACTTGTCTACTTGTTTGGTTCCCCCCCCCCCCCCCCCCCCCCCCCCCCCCCCCCCCCCCCCCCCCCCCCCCCACCCCCCCCCCCCCCCCCCCCCCCTTTATCTGGATGATACGCGGTGGAGAGGATGAGATGACTCGTATTTAAGCATGACCTTTGCAAATTGGTCATTACAAAGATGGGTTCCGCGATCACTTATGGACTTGCACGTAGGGGCACCGAATCTGGCGAAGAGGAGATCTAAGAAACAATTTGCAAACAACTCGGGCGGTCAATTGGTGGGGAGCGCTTTTGCCTTCAACATTTTGAAAATAATCAACGGCACGAGTATTATTTTTCCTCTTGAAGCTGGAACAGCCCCATAAAATCAATGCCCCACATTGCAAAGATTTCGCATACTTGGATAGAGTTTTGAGGCATCTCATCCGTTGCGGGAAATTTTGCTTGACGTTGACAAATGTCACATTGGTGACATAGTCGTGGGCATCTTGTAGACGTGGGCCCATAGAAACCTAATCGAAGATCTTTTTAGCGGTGTAATTGGCACCGTAGTGTCCCCTAGTGGGTCCACTGTGGCAAGCTTTAAGAATGTCGAAAGTTTCTTGCCCTGAAACACAACGCCTAATCCCTTGATCAGCACAGATCTTAAACAAGAAGGGGTCGTCCCAAAAGTAGTGTTTGACGTCTTTGAAAAACTTTCTTTTCTGCTGAGACGACATCCCTTTAATCACGAAATTCCCCGCATGGTAGTTTGCAAAATCGGCAAACCATGGGGCATTATCATCACCACGAAAAGTAACCATCCCAAGTGTCTCGAGAGGAAATGTTTCCGTAATTTCCTTTTTCTCGAGCTCACTTTGATGGGGATTTTCAAGTCTAGAAAGGTGGTATGCGGCGAGATTTTCTGCTCCTTTTTTTATCACGGATAACTGACATCAAATTCTGGAGCCGCAAATTCCCACATGAGCAATCTTCGGCTTAGATCTGCTTAGCAAGCAAGTTTTGAGAGCCGAATGGGTGTATACACTATGCTTTTGGACAAGACAAGATATGGCCGGAATTTCTCGAAAGCATACACTACGGCAAGTAATTCTTTTTCCGTTGTAGTGTAATGTGCTTGAGCCTCGGTCATAGTTTTGCTTGCATAGTGTATCGGTTGGAAGTGCTTGGTCTTACGTTGCCCTAGGACTGCCCCAACAGCAAAATCACTTGCATCACACATGATTTCAAAGGGCAAGTCCCAATCGGGAGCAACTAGAATTGGAGCCTGGGTTAACTTCATCTTAAGGGTTTCAAATGCTTCGATGCATTCCTTCGAGAAGATAAACGGAGTTTCTTTTTCAAGGAGGTGGGTCATAGGCCGGGCGATTTTGGAAAAATCCTGAATAAATCGTCGGTAGAATCCGGCGTGACCGAGAAAACTGCGAATACCCTTCACGGTAGTGGGATGAGGCAATTTTGCAATGACATCAACTTTTGATTTATCAACCTCAATCTCTGTTTGGAAATCTTTGTTGCAAGGACTATGCCTTCCTTGAACCATAAAGTGGCATTTTTCCCAATTTAGCACAAGATTGGTGTCTTCACACCTTTGGAGCATTTTGTCTAAATGGGAAAGGCAAGAGGAAAAAGAATCACCGAAAACTGAGAAATCATCCATGAAGACTTCCATGGTTTTCTCAATCATATCGTGAAAGATTGCAACCATACACCTTTGGAACGTGCCCGGTGCATTGCATAACCCAAAAGGCATGCGACGATAGGCAAAATGGGGGGGCGGGGGCCCGTTAAGAAAATAAGGAGTGTGAAGGTAGTCTTTTCTTGATCAAGTGGGTCAATTGGGATCTGAAAGTAGCCGGAGAATCCGTCCAAAAAGCAATAGTACTCATTTCCGGCTAATCTTCAAGCATCTGATCATGAATGGTAAGGAAATTGGTCTTTACGAGTTGCCCATTGAGTTTTCGGTAGTCGATGCAAACTCGCCATCCCGTAACTAACCTAGTGGGTATTAACTCATTTTCTTCATTTTTTACCACGGTTATGCCTCCCTTCTTAGGGACACGATGAACTGGGCTCACCCTAGGGACTGATCAGAGAGGTGGTAAATTAACCGGCCTCAGAAGTTTGCTAACTTCTTGCTTAAGAACCTCCTGGATTTTTGGGGTTAACTCTTCTCTGATGTTGAAATAAAGGGTTTGGCATTATCCTCTATCAAAATCTTCATGGTGACAAAAACTGTGGATCTATCCCCTTAAATAGCCATCTTCCAAGCTATGCATGTTTGTGTGACTTAAGAACCTTGATCAGGGCGGTTTTATCCTTATCTTTCAAGTTTTTAACGATTATGACGGGTAATTTGTCATCACCCTCCAAAAATGCATACTCAAGATGGGATAGTAAGTCTTTGAGTTCAAGGTCGGGAGGGATTTCACATGAGATTTGACCTTTTCAGGGGACAGTAATTTTCACAATATGGCGACGGAGGAGATTTGGGTCATTATGGATCAACATAAACAATTCTCAAGGTAAGCAGTTTCTCATCAGAATCATAGATGCGTCAACAACCTGGTGGTATTGCATTCATCTTGTAAGACATTCATCGATCTCTTCCATTAGAAATCACTTCCTGAAGGGGAGTGAATAGATGAGAGCTTGAGAGTCGTCATAAGGTCCGAAGTAGAAGTGGGTATTACTACTTCAAAAATTTCAAAGTCTTCAGAACATATTTTTCACAAAGCAATGTCAATAAAATCGACTCGTTAAACGAGTCAATGCGATTGTAGGAGAAAGTCTTCGTATCACCAACTTTAAGGTCCCTGATTGGTCATCGTGACTAAGGGTCATTGTTCACCTCGTGAACATCGATAAGGCACGTGCCGTCCTTCAGAAAGGTCTTCCTAAAGATTAGGGCGAACCCGAGGGATCGACAACGGAATCAAGACCACAAAATTCGCAGGAAAGAAAAAGTTCCAACTTTCACGAAAACATCCTCGGCGATGTCGGTTGGAGTAGAAATCGTTCGGTCGGCAAGTTCAAGAATCATTCGGGTTTTGGTCAAAGCAGGGAGACTTAGTTCTTTCCAAATGGAGAGAGGCATTAGGTTGATGCTTGCACCTAGATCGGCCAAGGATAAGCATTCATTCATCTCCGGAAAATCACACGGTATTAGGAATCTGCCGGGGTCTCCAAGTTTCTCGAGAAACTTTTTTAGGATAACCGCCGAGCAATTCTCGTTTACCGGTGTCTTTGTCAACTCAATCATCTTATCCTTGTCCTTGAGGAGCTTTCATACATTAGCGCAAATTTGGGCATGTGTAGGAGAGCTGTCCGCGAAACTTAGTCGAAATGGAGATTCCAAAAAATCTCCATTAAATTTTGACGCTAGAGATTGTCTTTTTCCACGGAGCTTTTCTTAGTTGGCCTTTGAAGGTAGCAAAGTTGGTTTAGTCTTTGATGCAAACAACTGGGTTCACCAATTGGTCATTAGTTTTGGACCACTGGAGGTTGCTGTTTTCGGTGCTTGTTGCCACCGCATCCTTGTCACCTCGGGTTCATTTTCCTTCTCTTTAGGAGGAGAAGAAATTTGAGGTCCATTATAGGAAACACCGCTTCGGGTGGTGATTGCTTTCACATCACCTTTCGGGTTAGCAATGGTGTTGCTTGGAAGAGAACCCGAACCTGAAGTAGAAGCGGTATTCTAATATACGAATTAGGTGATTAAGTTTCCGGGTTAATTTTTTGCCATTTGATTTTGCATATTTTGCATAACCGCGCCATTAGCTTTGACGTAGTTATCAAAATCGGGCTTAGACACACCTGGTGCTGGTGTAACTGGAGCTTGAAAAGTTGGTGGTTGATTAATCTGGGGTTGGTAAACTTGTCCTTGATTGAAATTATTACCCCGATTTAGGTTAAAATTGTTCCCCCGATTTTGGTTGAAATTGATCCCCCGATTTTGGTTGTTTTGATGGTTTTGCATTGGTGGAAAACCGGGAGGTCGAATTTGGTTTGCGACTATCTGAGGTCGGTAACTGGCATTCCCTTGGTTGTAGTTAACTGCGGCGGCTTGTGACATGTATTCTTGGATATTGTCACGATAAACGTTGCCATCGGTGGCTGGACAATTTTGGTAAGAATGACCACCTCCGCAAGTTACACAACTTTGCTCGACCGCTTTTACGGGAGCGGGAGTTTGGGATTGATTCTTCTTATCAAGGAGCAATGCTTTGACCATATCTTTCAGCTCAGCAACATCGGATGAAACTGCTGGGGTAGAAGAGCTCGTACTCACTTTTGAAACAATGGCCTTGCTTCGTGATTGACGAACTTTGGACTTGCTCTCGATGATTTTTAGGCATTTGAGCGCATTTATCCAGGAAGTTACCACCCGCAGCAGAGTTCAATAAATCTTGATCATTTGAATTTAGGGAATTATAGAATGTATCGAGTTGATGTAATTCTAAAAAACCATGATGCGGGCATCCTCTAAGAAGATCGTTGAAACGGTCCCATGTCTCGTAAAAAACTTTCATCAATTTTGGTTGACATCGTGTGATTTCATTTCGAAATTCTGTTGTTTTTAGAGGGAGGGAAGAATTTGTTAATGAATTCGAAAAAACAAGATCATCCCATGTAAGAATCGATTGGGGGGCTCTTTTTCAAGCCAAATCCGGGCTGCTCCCTCGAGGGAATAATGAGTAATAAGATAAGCTTAACCGACGTACTCGGACGTTGCGAACTTCATTAGAGTGATCTTGTTGGAAATATCGGATGTGGAGCATGTGGGTTTCTTTATGTGTCAAAAATTGCTTCTTTTGAACAAGATTAAGTAGACCTGCTTATATCTCAATGTTGTTCGCGGTCAATCCCCCCCACACACATCGGGAAACAACGATCGCATCCTCGGTAACCCACGGTGGTGCTCGGAGCAATTGCGCCATAGTACGATTATCGGCCATCGTAACTATGGGAGGATTGTTATTTGGTTTCTCAAGATTTGGTGGTTCAACAGAAGTTTGTCGGACTTGTTGTTGTCGACGTTTACGGGCTTGAGAACGAGTGCGCATGCACAAAATAGAAATATAAAAAGAAAATTTACACTAATTTTTTTTTTTTTTTCAATGATTTATTCACAATGATTTTAACGGACAATGAGATAAGACAACTTCAACCAAATAATCTACTTACTTCACGGTAGCTCTCAAAAAGATAAACGCACAGGTGAGCGGAGGAGTAGGAATAGCGCGAAGCTTATTTCTCCTTTCGGGTCGTAGTTCCTTGGAACAACCCTCCTTATACCCACTTTTTAGTTTGTTTAACTTTTCAAGGTGAGCCGTATGTCGTAAGAGACACAAATGGCAAGTTTTTGAATCTTTTGTTCGAGTTGGGAACCAATAAGTTCACCGGAAGTTATTATGATAATACCTCAATTGAGAATATTATATTTTGGTATTTTTACCAATTTGTGAATTTTATTTCTTTTTTATGGACAATGTTTTTATATTTTTGGTTTTTCTTTTGTTTTTATATGATAATTATACTAGTAAAAGAAAATGAAAAATATTTTTGTACTTTTTATATTTTTATAGAAGAAAATATTCAAACACAAATTGTCAAATGTAACGATAATCGTTTTCAGCCTCCCCGGCAACGGCGCCAAAATTTTGGTTAGCTTCAACTCACCCCTATTTATATCTATAAATACAAACAAATATAAATACACAACAAGGATCAGGATCCGCGAGATCAATAAATCCGGAAGCAGTATAGAGTGACTCCGGGTCGTTATGTCCCAACGAGGCTTGAATGGAAAATCGGATTACGGATTGATGAATTAATGACAAAGATGTGAATATGATTGGGCACTAACACTGATAAGCAAATGCACAAGAAGAGAGGCAAGGAAAATAAGCTGGAGCAGGCATAAAAGCTAGAAATGGTACAAACACTTAAAACTTTTTAAACTAAGACACAAATAAGCTGGAATGAGCATAAAACAAAACAAATAAGCTAGACTAACTTTAAATAAGCAAATTCAGCAAACAATTAAGCTAAGCTAAGCAGAAGAACTCAGCAGTACTAACAACAGCACTAGCAGTATTAACTAACAGTACTAACTTTGAGTTAGTACTGCTAGCTTTAAGTTAGTTGCTAGCTTAAAGGTTAGTACTGCTAGTTAAACAAAAACACAATGAAACAAGAAATAAGCAAATAAGCCTAAAACAGTTATTATCTAACTAATAAGCATCCGTAATAAGAATAAGCAAACTAGAATAAACTACAAAGTGCAAATAAGCTAAAAGGTACTAACTGATACACTTAGTGAAAATATTTGAAAAGGAAAATAAGCTTAAAATAAGCTTACTCCTAAAAAATAGTAAAGGAAAATGGTTTAATCTACTCTAAAAAGCTAAGTAAATCTTAAATAAACGGAAATAATAAGCTGATAAGCTAAAATGAATCACCAGTACTAACAGTTTTAACTGTCAGTACTAACTTGGAGTTAGTACTGCTAGCTTTAAGTTAGTACTGCTACCTTTGAAATCCAAGAAAATGAACCAGCAGTACTAACTTGGAGTTAGTACTGCTTGTTCTAGATATCCCTTAAAGTTTTCAAAAATCATTTTTTTCTTTTCATACTAATTAAAAACAGATTATCCAATAACCAAATAAGACACTTATAAGCAGACTTTAATTAAGAATAAGCACTTAAATAAGCTAAAATTTTCTAAGAGTGTTAACTTAATACAACAGTTTTATTAATTGAACTAACAGCCCTAACTAAGAAAGTGACACAAAACTATTTTCAGGACTAACAATTAGCAAAAACAGGCACTAAACATCATGAGAAGCATAAACAAGAATGTAAGTAACAAAAAGTACTATATGCAGTTCAGCAGTAACTAAGAAAAAGAGAAAGAGAAACCTTACAACACCCTTGCACCAAAACAGGGGCTCAAACCAAGCATCTACAGCTAGCTTGCATAAAACAAAGCTAGTGGTGTCCATAAGCCTCCAGTTCTGGCTTATCATCATAAATACGTTGTGGTGTTATTTTGGAGTGATTTTAATGATTTTCTCTTATCTAAATAACTTTTTAGGTTCACTTAGTTAAAACAGTTTGTAAACAAGATGTTATTGAGAGCTTTTCAACACAAGCAAACATAAGAACTTAAAACTTAGAATTGTAAATTGACTTAAAAACTCGAATTTTGCATTAAAACTTGAAAGTGTTACAAAGCTGAAAGTAAAAGCTGTAAGTGACTGAAAATAAGCTAAGATGTATTAAAAATTAACAACTAACTAACTCTCAACTCCCTAACAGTACTCACTAAGATTACAAAAGACTCTATTTATAGCCGAAGTCTTCCTCTCTTGGACTTCTATCTCCTCTTTCATCTGTGTAACTTTGGAGAGACAAAAACCAAGTGTGCTTGTTGTGTGAGGTGATTCTAAAACAAATCCCAGCCTTCAATTTCTTTTGTCCTTCTTTGGAGTCAATCATAGCCATCGAAAATAATTGGGAAGGGTGAAGGATTGCCAACATGGCACTTATACAGCTGGGGGGTGGTAGAGGAGTGGTTGAAATGATTTTTTAGGGTGTTGAGTGGTTTTGCAGGGTAGAAGTATGGGACGACATGTCCAAGTTGTACCTGGGTTTTGTTGGGCGGGAAAAAAGAAGTTTGGGTAGGTTGGCAGTTTTGGCCCCTCCCTTCTTATAACAAATTTTGCCCAGTTTTGCAGTTTCGACCCTTGCTTTTTCTTTTGTAATACAACTTGAGGTTTGGCAGTTTTAGTCCCTCAAGTTGTATTTTCTTCATGTGGCATGACTTTGCATTGGATTGATTTTGTACTTTTCCATCCCCGTGCTTGGTTATGGTCGTTTTTCTTTTTTGCTTTCTCTTTAAATCTCCGTTCCTGCATATTCAAATGCAAAACGTACAACTACAATGTATTTTTGGTACGTTTTTAGTTCTCACAAGAAATTCCAGATGAGTTCTATAGGGCAACTCACTTTCTTCTTAGGGTTACAACTAAAGCAGAAGGATAATGGAATCTTCATTAGCCAAGACAAGTATGTGGCTGATATATTGAAAAAGTTTAATTTCTCTTCTGTAAAGACAACAAGCATTCCATTGGAGACTAACAAAGCATTGATCAAGGATGAAGAAACTGAAGACGTGGATGTACACTTATATAGATCAATGATTAGATCATTAATGTACTTAATAGCTTCTAGACCAGACATAATGTTTGCTGTTTGTGCTTGTGCGAGGTTCCAAGTTACTCCAAAGACTTCACATCTTCATGCTGTGAAGAGGATCTTTAGATACTTAGGCCGACCTAAATTAGGCCTTTGGTATCCTAAGGATTCACCATTTGACTTGGAAGCTTTTTCAAATAGTGATTATGCTGGAGATAGCCTTGATAGGAAATCCACAACAGGAGGTTGTTAATTTCTTGGCAAGAGGTTGATTTCATGGCAATGTAAGAAGCAGACTATAGTAGCTAACTCAACAACTGAAGCAGAGTATGTTGCTGCTGCTAACTGCTGTGGACATGTGTTATGGATCCAAAATCAGATGCTTAACTATGGATTCAATTTCATGAATACCAAGATTTACATTGATAATGAAAGCACCATTTGTATTGTGAAGAATCTAGTATTTTACTCTAAAACTAAGCACATAGAGATAAGGCACCATTTCCTTAGAGATTGTTATGAGAAGAAGTTGATTCAAGTGATTAAGATTCACACAGACCACAATGTTGCAAATCTTCTCACAAAGGCTTTTGATGTTAGCAGTTTTAACTTTCTAATTGCTAGCATTGGATTACTTAGTCTCTGAAGTATTGTTTGAGGAGAGGTTAATATGTTTGGATAACAGTTCTTAACTTTTATTCATGGGTTATGCATACATATGGATCCTCATGAATTCTCACATGTCTATCTAGTCTTTTCTAGTGTACTTGTGATGAATAGAGGCATGTTGTTGTATAATTACTAAAGACAGAGTCAATACTATTGGATATCTTTTAGTACTGCTAGACTTAGTTTATACTGCTAGATGGAACTTTGTACAAAAGTTAATGCTGCTAGGCTTAGTTAGTGCTGCTTACACGGGTTTAGTAATGAGACTGATGATTAGTATTGGGTTGTTACTGGTAATTATTTTGTTTATACTGCTAGGAAAAAGTTAGTACTGCTAGGCAAAAGTTACTACTGCTGAGTCAAATTTAGTACTGCTTGTTACCGTTAATACTGTTCGGGGCATAATAGATTTTTATTAATTAATTAATTATAACCGTTGAGATATTTTCGCCAATAACTTCGCTTATAGGGGTTTATATTTAGATAATTCTTAATCTTTCTTTCTTTTATAAGTTTTACTTCAAGATAAAGATTCAACTTTATTTAGTCAGTCCAATCACACCCTTAAGCTCTCTTTATATTATCTCAATTAACTTTTCCAAACCCTCATACTCTCATCAACGAACTTAGTCCTAGAACCCTTCTCATAAATCAATCACTATATGGCGGATTTGAAGTTTGTCGATCAACATAATATGGTTACTTTGTTGGAAAAGACAGAGGAGAACGCTGAGTTTCATCAGATAGTGGACTTCCTCTCTACATGTTCAATCAATTATGCTCTCACTGTAAGTCCCACTCTATATGCTTCTTACATTGAACAGTTTTGGAATATTGCCACTTCCAAAACAGTCAATTCAGTGAAGCAAATACATGCTATTGTTGATGGAAGGCTGTGGTCATATCAGAATCATCAGTGAGAAGTGATCTTCTCTTTAATGATGAGGATGGTATTGCTTGCCTAACAAATGATGACATTTTTGAAAATCTTGCATTGATGGGATATGAACAGCTTTCTACACAACTTACTTTTCAAAAAGGTTCATTCACACCTCAATGGAAATTTCTAATGCATACCATTCTTCATTGTATAAGTTCAAAATCAACTGATTGGAATGAATTTTCAACTAATTTGGCTTCAACAGTTATATGTTTAGCAAAGGGTAAAAAAATTAATTTTTCTAAATTAATTTTTGATGGTATGTTGAGGAACTTGGATTCAAAGAAATTTTTAATATATCCAAGGTTTTTACAACTCTTTCTGAATAACCAGCTTAAAGATTTACCAAAACCTTTTAATGATACTTATGAGACACCTAAACACAGTAAAAAGGTTTTCTCTAATATGGCAAGGAAAAGTAAGATTTTTTCAGGAAAAGTTACTCCACTTTTTGACTCCATGTTGGTGCAAAAACCAAGCACCTGAGGGTGAAGGTTCAGCAATACCCCCTGAACTGTAACATTTCTCATTTTCGTGTCATTGTATGACTATATTAATGATCACTATTTATTTTAGTCCGATACGCATTTACTTTTAATGTTTACTTTTAAAGCTAAACCGCGTAGACTAGAAATAATCAATGAATGTAAATGGTCACCAAATAAATTAAGGTTTACATCAACCAAGTAAGGAATAATTATTTTGATGATAATTATGTACTTTGCGTATTTTATTTTTATTGGTCACGTAAAAGGGTTACGTATCGCGATAAAATACATTTGGACGCACCCCGGAAATACCTAGACATACCTAGACTCAAACCAATACCCACTTTGAGAGCCTAAACACAAAATTTAATCAAGTCTTGTGTTTATGCCCCTTAGTGCCGAATGTGGGCAAGTAACCTTACATAAAAATCGTCCTTGGAGATACATTAGCTAGCAAAAGTCTACTAATCATCCTTAATAAGTACATGTACATCCATGATCTATTAAATGCATGTCCTAATTGTCTCCTCTAAACAAATACTCAAATGATATTAACCACCTTGCTCCTCTTTACCCCCTAGACCACGAATACATGCATATGTACATGCAAATCTATAAGATTTCCTAGCTAAGTAAATCATGTACCCAAAATCCCCTCATTAATACTTGTACTTATGGTGGTTTAGCAAAAACCATGTGAGATTAACTAAAACCTTTGAAAACCGCCCCTAGGGCACGATTCGTTTGGAGAATGGACTAGAAAAGCTAACTAGGACTTCTTGCCTATAAATATTCATGTACACTCACCATTTAAACACTCTTGTTAACACTTACACACCTCAACCCTCTCCTCTCTCTTGTTCGGGTTACAACCCGCAAGCCAAACACTCACACTTCCACTTCTAACCAAACTCGACCCACATTTCCCTCCTAAGGACACAAGGTACGTATAAGATCGCATATAAGGGTGATAAGAGAAGTATACGAGTCTTGGAGCTTAGGATTACACGCGTTTAAGATACAAACGAGTCGGGTTTTCTTCTAAACACGCCATCGAAACTCTAGGACCTTTGTAAGTTATATACAACTCTTTTCCTTCGTATTTTACGTGTTCATTTATATTGTAAACTAGTTTAGGGGTCAAGAGCATGTGTATACGACATGCTAACGGGAAAGCACGCAAGATAAACATAAAATGAACATGCTATGAGCACATTGTACTCGTTTAAATGACTTGCACGATGCTAGAAACGTAAGAGCTACGCAAACAATAACCTTGATATATAAGAATGGACCCCGACACAGGAAATAAGCCTTGTTCGCGAAAATATAAGGAATCTATACGTAAACTTTTAAAGAAAACGTATCAACTCGGCGTAGGTGCGAGTTTACAAGGTTATTAAACGATTGCATGTAGCGGGTCACGACTAGAAAATGCTAGGCACTCTTGGTTGGTGCTAGACAACTCGACGAGTCATATATCACACTAATAAAACCATGCGGGCCTCTCTAGGACTTCGCAACCCACCTTCGTGAGCCCACAAGGCCCATAAGCCACGAATAGGTCGGGACGGCTTATTCACGAGCTCAAAAGACTTATAAGAGATTTACGAACCTAAGATGAGTTAGTGGACCTTAAAGGAGAAAGCCCGAACCATTAGAACCCCTATCGGGTTCCATCGAGCCCAACGCGAGCCCAATACGAGCTCATAAGCCACAATAAGCTAAACAGCTTATTTGTGTGCTTATACGCAGCTTAATGAGCTTAATATAGACATAAGAATCTTAATGGACCCTTTGTATTTCTTTGAAAACCAACCGAACCCTTAACGGGCCTCTTAGCCCATTTACGGGCCCTAAAATGAGCAAATAAGCTCACAATAAGCTCGAGTAGCTTATTGGTGATTTTATGAGGGCTTAATCAACCTAACGGGCTTAAATATACTTAATGGACCAAGCCCTAGCCACCGAAACTCATTCGGGCTCACAACGGGCCCAATAGGCCCAACCGTTGCTTATTAGCTTATCGAATAAGCTAAATAAGCAACCCAACCTCCAAGGTGCTTATTAGACCTAAACGAGCCTAACGGACCCTAATGGACCCAACTAGACCTTTTAAAACCCCACCGGGCCTAAACGGGCCCAAGACCGGCCCATTTGAGTTACTTATTAGCTTATTGGCTTATTTAGAATAAGCTGAAAAGGAAAACAGTTTGTCCGATTCAATATAAGTTGGAAAAGCACTAGGAAAAGTCTAAAAACTCTAAATACTTTTATCGGGTCAAGTTATTGGGCCCGTAAGCCCAATAAGCTCGAAATAAGCTTCAATAAGCTCACCGAGCTTATTTTAAGCTTAACAGCCCCCTATAAGCTTACTCAAGGCTTTCGGACCTATTTGAAACGTAATTACTTTTATGATGTTTGCATCTGTTGCTTAATCATACACTTGAAAATCTTGCGGTCCTACCATTGATTTACATAAACCTATGCCGAATTAGTTTTGCCGGCTTATGTGGACTAAATAAGGCCAAATGACACTTATCGGGATTTATTCGTGGTCAAAATATGAAAACCGAAAGTAGAGGGACTAGCTTTGCCCTTTTTCGAAACTTGAATAAGAAGTTAAAGTCATATGTTGAAAACTCATGAACTATAAGGACGAATTTCGTAAATAACTAAACGGTAAGGACTCACATTAAACCTTCAACATAGATTCGAAACTAGAGGGACCAATATTGTAATTAACAAAAAGTAGAAGGTTAGAACTCGTCACTTTTTCGAAAACTATGAAACCATAAGGACCTAAGTTGTAAAGTCCCGAAAGTTAAAGGACTAGTTATGACATTCTTGCAACTAGAAGGTTTGAAGTGTAAATGTTATTACTTATAAACCTAGGGACTAAAAAGTGACAACTAAAAACCTACGGGTACATTTGTGAAACAAAAATGGAATAAATAAAACACTTAACACGTCGGTCGAACACTAAGATGTTCGGATATCGAACGGCTTTAATAACACGTTAATAAATAAGTATATTTATTAATAATGATTTCACGTTTATCGAGAACCATCGATATTATAAAAACAATGATCTTGTGCATCACCACACAAGTGATAACGGTATATATAAACTTAAAATGGGATTTAGTTTATACCATGAGTCGTTAGTTTAAATGTGTAAACTAAGACTTGACCGTACTTACTTAGGTACTTAACGGTGTGTGTCCCATACTACATTGGATACTTGTTATATTCAGGGAACTACGGCTAAGGTGAGTTCATAGCCCTAGTACAATTATTTTAAATGGTTTACATCCTTGGGGTGATAACATGCTTTGTTTTTCAAAACTGGACGCAAGTGTTCATTTTATGCCTTGATTATGTGTTTACCTATGTTACCATAACCCTTTTTGTCCCATGATCTCGGAACTTGTTTAATTGCATAGATGTGATTGGGAATTACTTTGTGCGGGCGCGATTGTGTAGGTTTAGATCTATTAGGGATTGAACGTTCCCGTTCGGGTGCATTACGCTATCCACTGGGAACGACGCATACCATGTCGATTGGGTGTTGCAGGGTTAGACATCATTCATGGGGAACTGTTGGGCAATTTATATTTGCATTCAATATACATGTCTAGCTTCGGTGTCATGAGCTTAGGAAACGTAATTACCTTTTATGATGTTTGCATTTGTTGCTTAATCATGCACTTGGAAATCTTGCGGTCCTACAATTGATTTACATAAACCTATGAATTCACCAACTTTATGTTGACATTTTAAGAAATGTTTTCAGAGTCATAGGCACGAGGTGCGATGATAATTGGAGTCATTTAATTGAAGAGTCAACTCTAAAGGATTTGGGGTTTATTGTCACTTTAGGGACAATTGTTATAAAACCGGAATCTTTATCTATTTTGTTGAAACCATTTGAAGCATGGAGCCATTGTGATAACAAAAAGTATTTTGTTTATCAATGTATCTTTTTCAAACGTCACGCTTAGTGGTCTGTTCTCTGATCTTGTGCTTTGACAATAATACTGTAACGCCTTCGGATATTCAACATTCCGCTGTATACTTAGATTTGAGGGTGTTACAGTTTATGTCCAGTAAGTGTCTAATAATTATTTGAGCAATAATTATCCGATTTGCTATGTTTTATTTTTATTGGTCACGTAAATGACTTACGTTTCGCAATAAAATAAACTTAGACGCACCACGGAAATACCTAGACTTAAATCGGGGTACATTTAAAATATCTAAGCACAAGATTTAATCAAAAATCTTGTGCTAGTGTCCCAAAACTCAAGATTGTGGGCCAAAGTCTCAAACAATTGTCCTAGGTGATTTTAATGATCACAAAAATGTCTTTAAACTACTAGAAAGTCTTAGGAAAGGCATGTTCATCCCATAACTCATTAAAGCTAGTCACATCTTGTCTTTAAAGATATTTGCAAATATCTAGCCACTTGGTTTAAGATCATGTTGGGCAAACTAGAAACTCTAAAGTAGTACTAGGGCACGTTCGGTTTGTATTTGTGTGACTAGAAGTCTTAACTAGCTTTTTGTCTATAAATACTTGCTTCCTAGTCCACTTCATAAATTTCTAAGACCCTAAAACACTCTCAAGTATAAACATAACCCATTTGGTCTCATTTCACTCGTCACTTCCCAAAACCAAACCACACTCGAACCCTTTTTGCATTAGTTAAGTCCAAGTAACCCTAGGAGGCATTTACACGAGCTAAGGAACGGGTTATAAGCTTTGAAGCTTAGTATATTACACGTTTGGGTGTAATATCGAGTCGTAACCATACAATAGGACCTATTGTAAGTTCTAGCTAGAACTCACGTTGATTCTTGTTTATTTACGTCATTATAAAATCCTAGTTGCTTGTAATCAAGATAAAGAATCATGTGTACATAAACATGCATGGTTCGAACACAAGCAAGTTCTAAGCACGACTTAAAGTTAATTCACTGTGTTGTGTGTGTGCTAGAATAATGAAAACCCGCTTTAGAGACAAGTAACGAACGAACAATGACTCAAATGAACCCATGAATGTAAATGAGAGGATCATGAACCCGTTATAATGAAAACAGTTAGGATATGTCATTTCTGCTGATATAGTCATTTCTGCTGATATAGTTCATTTCTGCTGATAGTATATCAAGTACTTCGTTTCTGCTGATAGTTAATCATTTATGCTGAAAGTAATAATAAAAGTCGAGGTTCAAACACGACATTTTAGATGCAAAAATAGACAAAACCACACGATAAACTTTTACATGTAATAGTTGGCTCGATTTAATAGGGCACGGTGAAGTATCTAAATACATGGTTTTGCTTTGGAAAAAGACGTAGCTTAAGGAGTTATTCGAGCCACAGAGTTACTAGCATTAAGAAATTTTTTTTATTTATAAAACCATATCAGTGCGTGTGTAGCCACTTGTTGACAAGATCACTTGTTGGAAAGAAACAAATGAAAAGTTTTCCTAGGCATTTAAAGAATAAATTAAAAGTTACTGTTTATTTTTTTAGTTAGAGTAAAATGTAACTTTTGTATTTTCGAGGGACTAGAATTGTTACTTCGAAACTTAAAGTTTAAAATTATTATTTGTCGAATATAATAAACTTGGGGAACCATTTGAGTAAATTCTGAATCAGTAGAGACGGTTGAGTAAATTTAAAATGATTAATTACTTTTCTCAAACTTAAGGGACTAGTTATGACATTTGAAATCTAGAAGGTTTAGAAAGTAATAATTAAAGTTTTAAACCGAAGGTACTAAAAGTGTAATTATTTATATTTTTTTCGAACCTAGAGTATTATAAGGTTGTAAAATAATATACTTGAAGTTATTTTTATAACGAGAAACGTATCGAAATATAATTATTTTATATACGATCCGGATATTAATCGGGTTTTAATATCACGAGTTGATAAATAGAATATATTTATTAAACGGAAACAATTTCACGATTTAACGATGATCAATCGAATATTATATATTTGGATTATAAACAGGTTAAAATTATAACAATTTAATGAAAAAGTTTATTTATTAAAATAACGATTTCACGTTTACGTCATTCTTCGAAATCATTAATACATTTAATCGTGGTCACCACCACAAAGTGATAACAGTGTATATAAACATTAAAATGATTTTTGTTTTATATAGAGTTGTTTAGTTTAAAACAGTTAATCTAAGACGTAACAGTATTTTACTTAGGTATTTGACTGTGTGGTTTCGATTACCATGCTTGGATATTTATATCAAAACTGGGAAACTACCTTGCTAAGGGTGTGTTCTTGGCCCCACTTTTTTTTACAATTTTATATAAATGATTTATATCTTTGGGGTGATAAAATGCTTGTTTTACAAACTGGACGCAAGGGTACATTTTATATAATGGTTATGTGTTTGCCTAAGTAGCGATAACCCACTGAGCCCATTATCATGAACTGTCAATTGCATAGTCGTAATTGGGAATTACATTATGTGAGCGCGAATGTTATAAATAGATCTATTTGGGATTGACATCCCCCGTTTGGGTGAGATAGCGCTCACTGTGGCGGTGTACCGGACAAAAAAACGTTTACCATGGTCGGTTGGGAGGTTTGGGTTAGAACATCGTTAAAAGGGATTATTCTGGCAAGTAATTGCCCACAAGAATGTCGAGCTTCGGAGTTCATGAGCTTCATGCAAACAAATAATTACTTTTTGATGATGTTTGATATGTTGCAATTTTATCATACACTTGGAAATTCTTGCGGTCCTATTTTGGTTACATTAAACCTACGAATTCACCAACTTTATTGTTGACGTTTTTAAGCATGTTTCTCAGGTAAGTGAGCATGAGATGACGTGATAATTGGAGGTCTTTTGGGATGTAAGCTAGAGATTCGACGTCATAATTTATTGTTATAGTGAACCATTACTTAATGTCGAAGTCTTTTACTTTTATCGTAGAACGATTTAAAGCCTTGTGCTTAGGTAATCAATCGATAAACTTATTTATCCAATGTATCTTTAAACGTCACACTTAGTGGTCGTTCTTATATCTTGTGCTATTGACCCATAATGTAACGCCCTCGGATATTCAATATTCCGCTGCATACTCAGATTTGAGGGTGTTACAGTATTTTTGTGATGAGACATATGGAAACATATGTGGGTAATGGTATTTTTTTGAACGAATTCAAGAAAGAAGGACAAGGCCAGGAATTACAACTAAGGATCCTCCGCATCAAGTACCTAACAAAGATTATTATGCTTAGTATTAATGAAAGAAGGGCAAAAGTTATGAAACAAGCAGATGAATACACGAAGACACAAACAAAGAGTTCAAGAATTATAAATGATGAAAATTTACTTGTTTCTGATAATTTGTTGGAAACAATTCGTGTACGTGTAAGTAAGATTTTAGATGTTGAAAAATCTAAAATTTAAGATGAAAATTTACAACTATGTATTGGATGTGATTTACTTAATTATTGTATGGAACTTTTGCTTTTTACTGCATTAAAATATATATTTTACTGCATCACTCTGTAAATATTACTGCATTATATTGTATTTATTACTGCATCAGTATGTAAAAGTTACTGCATGAAGTATATTTTAATGCATTAAGATGTAAATTTTACTGCATCACAGTGTAAAATTTACTGCATTATCATGTAGGATTTTCTTAAGCATGGTAAATAATGTATTATTCACTAAATTATTAATTGTGATGCCCTTAGAAAATAATAATTTATTTTGATAGTTACTACAATACAATGAATTTTGTTAGTGAATTACACTTAAAAATGCTACCATAACATTGTAAAATTTACTGCATCAATTGTATATGTTACTTCATGACGTTGTAAATTTTCATGCATTAAATTGAATAGTTTGCTGTATCACTATGTTAATTCTATTGCATCACAGTGTAAACTTTACTGCATTATTATGTATAGTCATCATAGGTATTATTCACTAAATTATTAACTATGATGTACTAAAAAAATAAAAATTATTTCATCAGTCACTGAATTACAATGTGTTTTGTTAGTGAATTGTACTTAAAAATGCTAGCATCACATTTTAAATTAAATTGTATATTTTACTGCATCACTATGTAAATGATACTGCATTAGTATGTTGGATCATTATAGGCAAATATTATTGTTACAGTTGAGCAAAACAAACCGAAAAGCGAACCAAACAAAAAAACTGAGCCAAGCAGAACGACGTAAACCAAACTGATCATTTTCGGTTCGTTTTTTGGGTTTGTATATTTATAGTATTAGGTTTCAGTTTTGTTGGTTCGGTTAGGTTTCGATTTTGTTCGAGTTAAAACCAAGAAAAATACGTCTAATTTATTTATTCGGTTTAGTTCGCTTTTGGTTTTTTCGAAAAAACTTTGATTCGATTTCGGTTCATGTTTTTCCTCAAAATTCGATTTTCGAATCGGTTCGATTTTCTATTTCGCTTCTGTTTTTCTTCAACCACAGTAATTCACATAAGGGCAAAAGCCCAAACTAAAAATTCATATATGGGCTCAACAAAATCATATTTGGTTACAAACAGAATTTGTAATAACCAACAGAAATTGTAATTCATATTTGGGCTCAAGCCCATATTATTAGTATAACTACAAGAAAAATACTAGTACCTAAAATTAGGAAGTTGTATAACTACTGTATTACCTACAATTAGTTTTTTTATCAATCGTCTCAAATAACTACTACCTAAATTTAGGTTTTCAACAAAATCAATTCAGTAAAATTATTTCAATATGAAAAAGAAACAAGATCTTTCTCGATATGGTAAGTTAATTAAACTGGATCTATGTTTGATTATTATCATTTCAATAAAATTACTGAATCGATCATTATTCTTTTTCATTAAATCGTGTTTATGTTTGATTATTAGAAAATACAAGAAGGAAAAAAAATAAAATAACGGTTGGAATGGACAATCTGACGATAATTTCTACAAGTAAGTATTTTTTTTAATATATATTAGTTTTGGGGTTTTAAATTAAATGTAATCGCTTATGATTTTTGTTGATTATTGTGTTTGTGTTCATTTGTATCATTTTTGCAAAAATATACTTGCCGATTTTGTGCCTGATATGAGTTAGATTTGTAATTTAGAATGTTTTGTGATTGATTATCAATTTAATGTGCTAGAAAAATGGCTGTAATGCAGAAGATTTAGTAATTAACTATGATTTAGGGGTTTGTGTTTAAAAAAGCGCGTTTCAGGAGCAAATGAGGCAGATGCACTTCCCACATTGTATCGTACACCCTTATGCGCGATTCAGGATGATGAAAATGACTTCTAGTTTAGTCACATCGGTGCATTTTGAACCTTATCGCCTGGGAACGCATCGTGCTTTTTAAATCCCAGTTAAGCTTAAAATGATTTTGAACCTTATCGCCTGGGAACACATCATTGTGTGTGATGATTATGAATTGATGTTCTAGAAAATGAACTGTAATGCAGTAGGGTCTTATATGGTATTTTGGATATGATTTACGTTAACTGTGATTCACACTTTTTTTTAAATAATTCTGTTTGTTCTTATGAATGATGTGCTATAAAAATGAACAGGCTATTCCAATTAGGGTCTCAGATAGTATTCATCCAATTTAATTTCAAAAAATTTATGTAAGATGAATTATTATTGGCAGAATAAAAAGGAAATAAACTAAAAAGACCTGCAATAGAAAATCATTCGGATGTGAAAAATGCAAGCCAGTGAAGAAAAAGAAGGTAAAAAGAAGGAAAAAGATTTAAAAAAATATCACAATTGTTGAATGTATAACAAATGAACCAAAAAAAATCAACATAAGAATGTCACCGAGAAAATTAAAAAGAGTTCTTCAGACATTGAGTCCTCCGCAAGAGAAGAGTATTCAAGATATGGGATTTGGAGATTTTTTAAATGGAAGCTTTGATTTTTATTATACTCCATCAGAGTTAGGGATGTGGGTAGTTAGAAACTTTGATCCAAATTCGTGCACAATTACAATGGAAGATGGAAGAAAAATCAAGATAACACGCGAATTGATACATGGTATCCTTGGGATCCCCATGGGTGATATAAAAGTTGAATCCCAAAAAGAAAAAAATCTTTCAGATAAGGTTACTGCAAAATGGAGAAAGAGTGTTAAGAAAATTGTTAATAAAAAGAGTAATACGATTAATATCTCGAAACTGGAGCAACATTTGATTCATTTATCAAAATGTGATTGGGAATTTAATCTTGGATTCCTTGTCCTATTCTTCTCAATATTTGGACTAGGAAATAAAGATGGGACTGTAAATGAAAGAATCATACCATTTCTTCCCAACACTGATGATGTTTCGAAAATGGATTGGTGCTCGTACGCCCTAGAATGTATGGTGAGAGGGTGTAAAGAGTATAAACTGGGCAAATACTTCAGTGGACCATTGCTTTTAATGGCAGTAAGTTCTCTATATTTACTTAAAAAACGATGACATTATATATCGAAATGAGTTTGCTTAGTTTGCTTTTATGAACAATGCAATTGGATTTAAAATGTGATGCAGAAGGTGCTTAGTTTTCATGCATAAGGATGAATCATATTTTGCCATTATTTAAAATGAGATATGATTCATTAGGAGGTCAGTTGTTGTGAATACAGATGAACTGCACTAACAGTAGGTTGCATTAGGTATGATCTATGTATGCATGGCTGTAGAGTCTGGTATTCCATTTTGTATAATGATTGGGACTATAAGGGTGTTTGTGATATCATTATCCAGGTTACATTAGTTGTCGTGTATAACGATAAAATAGGATAAGTGTATGTTATTTTGCATATAAGTATATGTTGCAGAGATATATTAAGTATTTAGGCTATAATACCCTTGTTATAATATTACTGATATTAATTTCTTTGGTGCAGATTATCTACGTTAATTCAACTGTATCTGAGACTGTAAAGGTGGATAAAACTGTTCCAGCTTTCAAGGCATGGAATTCTAATCTTTTGTTAAAAAGAGAACAAGAAGAAATTGAGTTAGGAGGCTTTGGCCGTCTACCAATTGTGGAAGATTTAAAAGAGATTGAAACAAAGAAGAAAAAGACTTTAAAAAAGAAAAACTTGATTGAAAACAGGAGTATAACAGGTATATATTAAAAAAATTAATTAAAATTTTAATTTTTTTAATAGAATTCTATGTTGATGTGGTAACAGAAGACATTGATCCAACAGAAGATGTACTTGATAAAAATGAAGATTTCAAATCATTAGATTTTGAGGTATTATTCTTTAAAAAATGGTGGTACAAAAAATTTATTGTTTGTGCCTGATTATAACTGTGATGTGATAAAAAATAAAATGTCATGCAATAGTATATAGATCTTTCTGTAGCTATGTATAAATGAGATGTGCTAAAAAGTGAACTGTAATGCAGTAAGATATAATTGGTGTTCGTAATGTTTATTTAAAATTACTTGCTGTTTTTTGAAAACAAAAAATCTTGAAGTCAAATTTAAAAAATGTGATGTCAAGATATATAGTTGGGGATTGTATATTTGATTTAGGTTAAATGTGGTTTGCCCTTCTTACGAAATACGTTATGTGGTTGATTATGCACTAGGATATAATTGGTGTTCGTAATCTTTATTTAAAGTTTAATGTGTTTTGCTGCTTGAGTTTATCAATTTAGGTTAAAATGTAGTTTATTAATTTTTTAATTTTTTTATATATTTAGGAAATGAAGAATATATTAAGACAAAATCTAGTGAAAAGTTACAAATTGATGGTTGATACTGATTACAAACTGAAGATTGCTTTAAGTTTCAACCCTGAGGACGAGGAATTAAAGAAAATGATTGAAGAGAGAAATAATGTGTTTCTTGATTTTTTTGAAGTTGAGGATAATAATGAAAACCTTGAAGCTGAGGAAATAGATGGGGATAAAAATGAGAATTCAAATGAAAATACTTTAAAAAAGTGCCATAATGAGGAAATAGAAGGTGAGGAAATAGGTAGCGAAGAAGCGGAAGGGAATAAAGATAAATGTGAAGAAAACGAAGGGAATGAAGAACAAAAGGAAACATATTGGGAATCAAATGAAGATGAAATTCAGAATGAAGCAGAACACAACAAATCTGAGAACATTGACAATATTGGAAACCTGTCATTGTCTACTGGCCAAAAAACAACTGTTAATGCGTCAGTAGAATCAATTGTTAATGCGCCAGTAGAATCAATTGTTAATGCAACAGTTGAATCTACTGATAATGTTGTTGCTGTCCTTCCTCAGATATGTGTTCAATCAAAGGAAAGTGATACTTTAGATGTGGCAACCAAAAAAGAAGTTGAAGTGAAAAAAGCTAAAGTTTTAAAGGAAAAGCGTACAGTAAAACCCTCTAGCAATTTCTATGACAGGAGAATTAATATCTCTGAACCACTTTCTGAAGAAGAGAAGAAAATTGTTGAATACATATGGAGTGACAGTTGTCCTGAAGGGTAAACTATTTACTACATTACACTTTATGTCTTACTGCATTAAAGTTTATATTTTAATGCATTATTGTTATTTGTAACTACATTTCTATTTTACAGTGATATTGTTTTCGCTAGTAAAGGTTTGGAATTAGAATGTTTGTGGTTCTTGAGCCTTTATCCTGAAATTAAAGTTGATGCATCTGTAATTGATGTATGGAGTGATGTTCTTAACCATGAAGAGAAATATAGAAGGAATGTTTCAATCACCACTCATGTTTACTGTTGGACAGAAATGTTGGTGAGTAATTCATTTATATAAATTTAAATAATTTTAAGTTGTAATTTTGTTTATTCTTATAAATCATTTCATGTATATAAATACAGCCTTCTTATTTGGTTGAAGACAAAAATAAGGTGAATGAAAGAAGAAGAATTTTTGATGATAATGTTGCAATGATTTTAGAAAATTCAATGAAAAAGAATTTTAATCATGTTGATTTGGTAAGTAAAGAAATACATATATTATTATCAGATTCAGTTATGTGATTTTGTTGACGAATTTTGATGATGTTAATGCTTTAAAATGTGTACGGGTTTTTTTAATTGTATAAAAGACTCAAATAATTACTATATCATTTGCTTTGATATGAAGAATGCTAAAATAGATATAATCGACAACATTAACAATGATGTTGAAGATATATCAAAGAGATATGGTGCTTATGCAGTGGCTCTGGTAAGGTTTATACAATTGATTTGTTTGCATAGATTTTTTAGATTCAGTTCATCATGCTAAATCAAATATTAAGTGCATTATATAGTTAATCTTTTTAAATTTAGTGCAGCAATTTGTATTAACGTTTACTTCATTACAGTTATATATGTAGTGCATCACAGTAGAAAACAAAACTTGTCTATTTTTTTTATATTCCTTAAACATGTACTTTTTTTATCTACGACCTTACTATCTTATTCATTGCGAAACATTTGAAGTTAGAAATATGATGAATAAATCAACTTAGCTTGAATCATGTTTCTTAACTTGAATCAAAGATTTTTTATTAGCTCAAATTAATTTAATCATTATATATAAGTATGTTGAATGTTTTTGTTTGTAACTGTAATTTAACAATAATTTATAATTTTAACAGATTGATTCATTTATCAATTACCTAGAAAGGCATAATCACCCAAGTATCTTTGCGATAGTAAATGCCAATCCAAAACAAGTGCCAATGAAATGGAACACAAGAAACAAAAGTGTTGATTCTGGAGTATTTGTCATGAGGCACATGGAAACTTATTTGGGTCATGAAGAAATTTGGCAAGAAGATGCAGGTGAAAAAAGTCAACTTTATATCCTTCGCGCCAAGTATTTGGCAAAGATTTTACTCATCAGTTTTAATCAAAAAAAGAAAGAATTACTGAAAGCAGCAACATCATACTCGAAGAAGCATAACAAACTTGTGTGAAATGTAATTGTGATTTGATGAAAAGCTTTTGGATGTGTTTTATTAGGGATTTGTATGTATCTTTAGGATTTGTTTAACGTTTGTAAGCTAAATGTTGGTATATTCTTACCTAATTGTTTCGTTACTTTTTAATGATCAGCCTTTCTTCATATATATTGCAAAACTGCTCTATAGTTTATGTTTTTAAGTAAAACTGATGCAGTAATTTTATGAGGTTTCATTAGTTTGAACATAGATTAGTTACTACAGCTATATAGTTTATGTTTATCAGCTTTGACCTGATATGTTTTGATATTTCATAGTAATGCATTGAATTTTTATAATTGATGCAGAAAATTTTAAAATGCAGTAACTTTTAAAATGTATAGTAAGTCAATAAGGTTTTGTTAGTATTTGTTAAGTTCTTTTCGTTAGGTTTTGTATAGTAGGTCATTTTGAGATAATGCGATTTTATTTTTTCTTCTATGTTATACTGTGCGAGTATGTAGGTGAAGATTGTATTGTTAGTGGTTATATATTGTGCGGTGATGGTTTTTCATGAGGATGGATGATTGTATTGTTTTACAGCATTCTGTGTTTTTCAGTAGCATTTTTACATGTATATATTAATGCATTAAAGTATAATGCATGAGAATATTATTAATTTTTGATCATGTATGATTGTAAATAATATAGCCTTTCTTATCAATGAGATAATCAATTCTATATCGGAATTTTTCATATAGTATTATGGATGTAGAGATTATACATTAAAATGCACTATAATGAAATATTAATACACTGGAGTATGGTAACATAACTATGAAGAATTAGATCAAGATACTCATTTTGTAATATGGAAACGTTTTATGATGCATTAATGAATTTGTTTGTGATGCATTAGACTATTAAAGAAAACAGTGATTATTAAAAAGACAAGTTCTTGATATAGAAAACAATCAGTAATACTACAATACTTGCTATAAAAAACAAACAGAAATAGAATTAAAAATTTTAATCATTCAATAGTCTTAATAGTAAAGATGTTTCAGACATCAATGGTCTTGATTACAGTCTCATTAAATTGCTTGAACAATTCTTCATCCACTCTAACATCGTTACCTGTAAGCACCTTAGATCTCTTTGGTTTCATCTTTATGTATTCTTGTGCTTGTTTCAATAAAGTCTTCTTTTTTTCGTTAAAGCTCATTAGAAGGATCTTTACCATGTACTTGGCACGCAGCATATTCAACTGAACTTTTTGACCTGGTCCTTCTTTCTTGAATTCTTGTAAAAAATTACCTTTACCAAGATATGTTTCCATGTGCCTCATAACAAAGACACCACAGTCGTGAGAATTGTATGTCGTCTTCCAAGGAAACTCAACTATCTTAGGTTCGGCTAGTATAAGGTCATAGCAATTTTGATGTTTCTTTCTTTCCAGGTAGTCAATAAATGATTCCATCTGTGAAAAATATGATATACAGTTTCATCAATGGAATTTGTTTGATGCAGTAATTATAAGACTATAATGCACTAATCATAAATATAGAAATATAATGCATTAATTATAAAACTATAATGCAGTAAATATATAACTATAATGCAGTTAACATATAAGAGTATGCATTTTCAGTTATACTTACCAGAGCACATGGGAAACCACCATATCTTGTTTTTATATCATCAATTGCATTATCTATGTTGTCGATAATATCAATTTCAGAGGTCTTCAAATTAAAGCATATGACATAGAAATGATTCGATTTTTTTGACGTCTTAATCGTAGGAAAGAAAACCTGTAGTTTGTTAAAAAAAATTAGCATTATTTAACATACTAAAAATATATTAATTACCAAAAAAAATTCATAATTAATCTACTTACCAAATTAACATCATCGAAATTCTTCCGTTTTGCTTGCTTCAAAACAATATTAATATTTTCATCAAAACTTTCTCTTCGTGCTACCAAGTCCTTTCCCATTTCAACTGAGTGTTGAGTCTGTTTTAATGAAAATTAAATGATTATCAATGATAAAAAAAATTTATAGTTTACAATAAAATTCAATCTATTATATATGCTAATTACTTACCATCATTACCGTATGACAGTATACATTACCATCACCTGAAAGTTTGTCTCTGTGTTGTTCTTCGTTATTTAGCACAAGAGTCCATAAGTCTATTATGGTTGAAGCCACTTCGATTTCAGGGTATAGGCTCAAGAAATAGACACCTTCGATTCCAAATCCTTTTTTTCTATCGAAAACAATATCACTGTACATTTGAGATAAACATAAGTTTTTTACATTTGGAAATATAACTGTGATGCATTAAAAGTGATGCAGTGAAGTAAAATAAGTGATGTTATAAAAAACTTATTATTATAGTTATATAATAATGAACATTAATGGAGCAGAATATATACTTTGATGCAGTGAAGTAATAAAGGTTATGCAGTGAAGTAATAAAGGTTATGCAGTGAAGTAATATAAATTACCCTTCAGGTGTATTTTTACTCCAAATGTATTCCACAATCTTCTTTCCTTCTTCAGACACTGGTTCATCCAATATCACTTTCCGTTGATAAAATGGCGACACTAAAAAATTAGATGGCTTTCCTTGACGCTTTTCACTTTCTGTATCAATTGGCGGAGGAATGAAACTAATTGGAGATGCATAAATAGCGGTTTCTTCTTTGTCATTTGGTTCTTTCTTCTTTCGTTTTGTAGGAGCAGGTTTAACTGTTGTAGCTTTTGTTTCCTTCGATTTTGCCAATTGAGCGGCAGTTTGCTTTCTAACTTGAGGCTTTTTTATATCTTGTTTGTCAGCATCCGTCTTCTTACCACGTGTCTTTGGAACATTTTTCTCTCCTTCCATTGCTTTTTTAATCTGTTGCCTTTTAGCAGTTGGATGTCCACCTTTGAAATTGACACTTTTCCCTTTTAATTCATAAATCGGCTTTTCTTTCATACATTCAGCTATTCCATCATTCTTTTTGACTAATTTTGACTTTATAGAATCAAATGTTTTTGTTTCTCTTCCACGAAACATCGAAGTTTCATTCACCATAACTTCTTGTCGTTTTTTCCCAGTAGCTTGTGCATCAGGCAACACATATTTCGCTAACTTCAACTTGTTACTATGAAAAGATTTTGGAATTTCATGTTTTTGAATTTGAGAAGACTCTTCCTGTAAACATTGTTTTTGAATTTGAGGAGTATTTTTTGTGTCAATATCCAAGCATGAAACTTCTTGTGTAGATAAAAATGGAAGATTCAGAAGAGACTCTTGTAATATCATATCATCTTCATTCACATTTTGAACTGTAGATTTTTCATTAAAAAGGTTCCTCCGTCCACCTTTTAAACTTTCAATATCCTCAAGCCCAGTTGAAGGAAAATCAGATTCTTTAAGAGTTTCACAATCTTTTATAAAAGAATCAAATTATATGATACTTAGTATAAACATTTTATAAAAAACTGCATGATATTGTTTTTAACTAGTGCATCATAGAGTATAACTTCACTGCATTTTAGTTATAGTCCAATGAATACTGTTTTTAACTAGTAATAAATGATATTGTTACACTCCATTCAAGCAGTGTTTTCAGCTTATTATATTTCATAGTCTGTCTAACTTGTAATGCAGTTGAGGATAACTGTACTACATATCTTTACTCCACTGCATTAGTAGTTAAAAAAGACTATGATGCAGTAGAGTTACTGTTCATTTTATTTATATAATTATCAAGTTCCAAAATTTAAATTGTTACTGAATTACTACCCAAAATAATATGTTAAGTTTTAAGAATTTGTTAGTTATTACAGACAGATTATAATTCAAAAAATCCCATAAAAGACTAAATAATAGAACAAATAAAGGTGTCATTGTTAATTACTTTTTACTGTTTCCAGAATATCTTCTTGAATTTCAGCTCCTTTCTCCATTCCAGATTGTGAATCTTGTGCCTCATGTTGCGAGTCTTTTGGCTGAATATCAATGATTAATGTTTCTGATTGTGAATCCTTTAATGTATCTTCATTAATGGCAAGAACTCTTTTGCTGACTTCTTTTTTGCTTATTCCAACACACACGACAGTTCTTTTTATGAGATCTTCAGTATTCTTTTCTACTTCTTTATTTTCCGAGTCATTATGATTCTCATCATTTCCGAATTCACTTTCTTTCTCAACATCTTCAAGCTTATCCACATCTTGATAAACCACGTTCTCAGCATCTTTTTCTCTATTAATTTCCTATTTTTTTAAAATAAATATTATGTTAGTAAAGTAAAACTTTAATGCAGTAACTGTGTTTTTTCCATCAAGCTCAAACATCTTCTCAACATCTTTTTGTTTTTCAGTAACATCATCCTTTTCATTCGAAACCTCGTTATCTTTCACAGATTGTTCAGGAACATTGTTACCATTATCCAAAACTACCATAGCATTATGATCGTCACGATGATTTAATTCCTTAAAGAAGGCAAGTCTTTTTTCAATAATCATCTTTAAATCAATATCTTCTGGGTTTTCATCCAATGCTATCTTTATCTTGTCATCTGTATCTAACAACAGTGCCTTGATCTTTGATAAGTTATCTCTCAATCAATCGTTCATATCCTGTGTTTTTAAAAAAATAATATTTTCTGTTACTAAAAAATAACTTTAATGCGGTTACTATTTTCATGTAATGCAGTAAGAAATAAGTTTAATAATATTTTTTTCACCAATGTTTAATGCTTCATTATTGTGCTATATCAGTTGCATCAAAATGTAAAACAAAACTAAATTGTTACCTGAACTGTTTTTGATTTGAACTGTTCAAGTTCTTCTTCTCGACTCATGCTTCCAATTTCTGTTAGTACATCAAGAAGAAACCAATTATTAATTAATGCTTTCATATATGTATATCATTATAAAATATACTTTTAAGATACCTAATATATTCTGTTTGGATTTCTTTTTCTTCAAATTTTTCTTTGGTTTTTCTATTAATTCCAAACCTTCCAAGATTGGAAGTTAACCAAAACCTCCATTTTTTGTTCTTCAACTTGTCTTTTCTTCAACAATTCTGTACTCCAATGTTTGAATATAGGTGCTTTTCTTTCAACAACGGTAGTAGGTGAAACTATTGAACTGCAGTATATAAGCTACAAAAAAATTAAACTATATTAGCAAAGATATAAATGTGATGCAACAATTACATTATAATCATGCAGTTTGATTTTTAATTCAAAAATATTAAAAATTAATGTAATGCAGTAAACTCTTAAATGTAATGTATTAAGAAAACATACCGCCAAAAGAACTAGAGGCCCAGAGAAATTATTCTTCGGTTTGAATTCCATTATCTCTTCTTGAATACAATCTAAAATGTATTTGCACCAGTCATAATTTTTAAATTGATCGATATATTGAAGTGCTGGTATGAATCTCTGGTTCACAGTCCCGTCTTTGTTCCCTTGAGCTAGAATGGAGAAGAAAATAACTAAAAAACCGACTTTAAAATTCCATCCCGTTTCTGTCAAGCTACACACATGATTATCAAGTTTTGAAATATTAATTCTTTCTTCTGTAAATTCTGTTGATCTTCTCCAATCGGTTGTAGTTTCATCCTCACTCGTGATGTTTAAGAGAGCATTAACTTTTATTTCTCCCATTGGAACACCGAGAATTTCATGAATTAATTCCCGAGTCACCTTTATTTTCCTACCATCCACCATTTTTATTGTATGTTCTTCATGATCATAATTATTAACTATCCACAATCCTAATTTTCCTGGTGTAGAGGTGAAGTTGAAATTGTTGTGATATTCACCCAAACCCAATTCCTCTAACACACTAACTTGTTGAGTGGTTAAACTGTCTAAGACATTCTTCAAATGACTTGGTGACATTCTTGTTAGAATGTAAACAGGATCACGTTTCACTTTTTCATTTAACACTACTTCTTTACCCTTCTCAACAACTGTAACATTCTATATTTTCAGGTCATTTACGACGTCATCTATTTTACTAATTATTATTTTTTTCGTACGCGTTTACTTTTAATTCTTATTATATAGTTAAATCGCGTAAGTTAAAAATCAACAATTAGCGTAAGCGGGCACCAAACAAATTAAAGTTTACGTCAAGTAATCATTATATTATTATTACTAAAGTAATAATTTACTTATTATGTTTTATTTTTATCGGTTACGTAAAACGTTATGTTTCGCGATAAATTACGTTTAGGCATACCTGGAACCACCAAAATAAATATACGCTTCAACAAATAAGCATTATTATTTCTAATGATCAAAGTTTATAAAACATTGCCTAAGTATATCATATGTGACGCCCATATACATAAAGGAATAAACAAGACATACAATTGATACAAGTATACAACTTACATTTACTTACAACTTATTAAATACAAGTATACCTTCAATTCTTTCTTTTATACAAGATAAATGGCAAGTAAATATCTAGTGACATCAATCCTTGAAATCATGGGATAATTCACTCCTTAGGAGACATAGAAATATAAGCCTTTATTAGCTAGCAATGTACACATCTTTAGACTTAGAAATTTAGCTAGTGATTTTGACCAGAATTTCCTTAAGACCCTCATTTGTGTTCCTTGACCACTATTGCAATCTTTTGACTAGCTAGATAATATATAATACATGTATATGAGATAAACACATACATACACTTAACACTTGGTGTAAAAGATCAAAACTCTCTCCCTTTTTCTCATTTGAAGCCCACGGCTCAAAACACTCTTCCCACTCAATCCATACAAATTTTTCTACCACTTATACAAGCATACACACAACATATCTAAGACCTACTAAGATGGTTTGAAGGTTAGGTTAAGTATTTTCAAGTGTTGAAGCAAAGAAAGTGAAATTAGGGTTTCTTGGGAAATTAAGGTTTCTAATCTTGCAAGCTTGGTTTAAAAATCTAAACAAGGGTTTAGATTATATTTCTCATCATCATTTATCACCTTAAGGTTATCTATAAGCCCTCACCTTTTCATTTTCATGATTTTATGAGTATATTAGTTCTATATGGCAAAATCACCATTAGGATGCTTTTAAACATGTAAAACATATTTTTGCTTGTGATTATAATTTTGTACACTTATTCATGTGTTATGTGGTTGAATATATTATGGTATAATGGCTTGTGGAAGACTTGTGATTAATTTATGTAGTTAAAAAGTATATAAAAACAAAGTTATACAAATAAACTCAAAAGATATATAAGGGGCTGTTTTGGTCCGAATTTTTGGACATGGATTTTATATTTTATAAAAATAGTACGTCTCATGACGATTCCAAAATGATAAGAAACTCGAAAAACCGATTTATAACGAAAAAGATACGACGATTACAAGTTTACGATAATTAATACTTTTATAAAAATAATTTTATAAAAAGTTACTGTTCATCAGGGACTTTATTTTTGGAAAAACATCATAAATAAATAGAACTTTTAAATACGAAGACGTACTCGAAAGAATCGCTAAAAACGGAGTTAAAACGAATAAGTTACGACATTTACGAGATTTACGATAACTAAATCTATAAAAATAAATATATAACTGTTATGAACAGTAAAATCACTATTCATCAGAAAAACTCAAATTTTGAAAATGTTATATTTTGATAACTCGTCTTAATACGAAGGCGTGGACGTAAGAAACGAAAGAAACGGACTAAAAACGAGAAAGTTACGCCAGTTTTACTAAAGTATACTTATAAACGTTTTTACTTTATAAATATGATTTCACTAAAACGATTAGATGGTGATGTAGCTATATAGAATTATATGTGGTATTAGTTAATCAAAGTACTATATTACTAGGGAGTTTCATAATGAGGCCTCTTCGGGGTGGCGTATCGACGAGTTGTTGGATTTACGATTTAAAGTGTCCTAGCTCCTCATACGTCACTACATGACCTCTTAATTATGATAGCCCGAACGATAGTATGATGAGCTATACGACCTATAAATAATCAAAGTGTTTAGTACTTATACGACCTATATTGGATTAGGTTGCCTTCGGATTCCTTCGTGACGCATTTTTCTATTGTGAATACTTGTTGATTACCATTCACTCGAGGTGAGTTCATAGCCCCATTTCTATCTACTTGTTTTACAAACTCTACGGGGTGAAATTACATGCTTGTTTTACTACGGACACAAGTGTTTTAAAACCGAGCCGAACCGCTCAATCCGAAACCGAAAAAAACCGAAACCGAAAAAAACCGAAACCGAAAAAACCCGCTTATAATGGTTCGGTTTCGGTTTTTACTTTTAGATATCCGCGGTTAACCGAACCGAACCATGCATATTATACATGATTATTTTCTAACTAATATTCAAATAATTGTACAAGTATTAACCGATTATTGCAATACTTTTATTGTATAACGACTTTTTCGCTCGTAAAGTAAACATTTGTAAAAATCTATGTGTGAAAATTGATTAATGTGATCGTAATCTATAACGTCGAGTAATATTTTTTGTTAATACGTTTATATATAATTAATATTTGAATGGAATTATGCAACAATACTAAGTTTTTATTGACCGTGTAAATTCAACGTCATTAATTTACTAGAAATACATTTTATGTTCTAGACTATGTTATTTTTTATACGGTTAAACTCTATTAAACGTCAAAAACGGTTAACCGTGACCCGAACCGCGGGTAACCGCTCACTTCGGGTACCCGCATGTCCGGTTACCCGCCTAGTACGGTTCGGCGACGGATAGTAAAATTAATTACCCGCCCCGCGACGGATAGTTTAAATCTTCCAACTAACCGAACCGAACCGCCCCGTGAACACCCCTGTTATAGATAAGTAATTTATGTGTGTGTTCTATTGATGTATATATTGTGTAGGCTAAAAGTTGTGTAACACAAGCTTTGATAAGGTACAAAATCCATGTGAATAAATGCATGAATCAATGGAATACTAAAGATTGGCCCATAAATTATTGGGGCTGTATCTTTAAATGATTTGTCTCACAAAGAGAGCCATAAGTACAAAACCCTACTGCATACTGAAACTCCATATCATGGAGTATTAATGATTAGTGATCAATGCATTTACATGTGAATTCAATTCTGTGCAACTCTTTAACTTTTTAGCAATCCATTATCTCCTTAACAAAACTTTATAGTTTCATTATTAAGAAAAATCAAAAGCTTTGCTATTCATCAAGCCCTTCAAATCCATCCACATGAGTCACTATATAGAACTCCACCATAGGATGTGCAAACCCTATCACTTTGTTTGTTCACGCACGTATGTGATTTAATAAAGTGAATCAAGACAGGACGGAGTCAACTCAGTATTTACCGAGTTAGACCGAGTCGGCTACAAGAACAAGAAGAAAAACCATAATCAAAACAGCCGAACAACAATTCCTCATCTATCCTACTCCCATCCTCCTCATATCACAACAAAACTACAACCACATCATCAACCCATAACAGATTTGAACTTTAATAAAAATTAATGATCTCAGAATTTCTTTTCTTTCGTGTTGTGCAACAACATCATGACCTTACAAGATCATACACGATAACGAATATCATCATAGATCTTTAACATGTTTTTAAAAAATAGATCTTCAAGAAGAAAAACTTCTCTTTTATATTCGAAAATAATGATTAGATTTATAACAATTCTGTTACAATCTATCTTTGTTTCGTTTAAAGAAAACACAAAAACAAAACCTAGCTGAGACCTTTGGAAAGATAACGGTATGGTGCGTTTTTGACATGGCCTCGCACCACTCGCCATCATACCACAAGAGCTTGATGTTTGAAATTTTTCCATATCTCGCTGTGGAAACGAGTTAGAAGAAGACAAACAAGTTTTGAAATATAACCGTCCTTCGTTTAAACAAACCAACGGATAGTTTGACACTATTTCCTTTGTGGAGGATATGGTTGATTATTTGAACTATGTAGTTTGATGCGTAATGGTTGAGAGACATAATAGTGGATGCAGGCGTTTGAATAAGAAGAGCAATTAGGGTTGAGAGATTTTATACTAATCTAAATATTAGGGATATCATATTTGGGCTGATCATTTTTGTCATTGTAATTGGGCCAGGTGCAATCCATTCAAAAATTACTAATTTGGCTAGGTTGGAAACGTTTAGTTAAATGAAATTATGGATGGATAAAATTATCGCATGTTTTTTTACTCCGTAGTATCATAATGTATATTTTTATTATTGTATTGTCTTTTTATTGTTTTGTCTATTCAGTTTACTTTGAACAAACTACGAGTGAGTGTAGCTTATTCATTTAAAGATGTAGAAATTTGTAGAATATGTAAATATTATTTGAACATTGAACCCAACATGTTCTTTCACGAGAAAAAGTTTAAAAAATCACTTAATTATTACTATTCCTTTCTTAAGGCTTATTTTGAAGTAGCCTGAATCATTATGCAATAAACACTTAGATACAACCCGTGTGCATAGCACGGGTTTGCATGTTCAACAACGCATCTAAACATTACACGGCCAATTCCCAAAGTATACACAATCAGACTAACGCATCAACATTCTAACAAAATCATTATGCAAGCAACCACATGAGAAATTTTTTTGACACAAGCCGTGTGCATCGCACGGGTCTGCATGCCTCGTTTGAAATTAAATATACCTACTAAATCTTTTGTTTTAAGCAACTTTTTTAATAATTAAAACACACATAAAAAAGCTTTTAAGCACATAAATCTCAATTAAACTAACCTAATCTAATTCATATACAATTTACACAGAGAGAATTTAATCTGCATATTATATAAGCTATAAAATAGAACATAAGAGTAAAAGACCCTACTGCATTAACTCTATTAAAAAAGGTGCACTATAGACACAAAAAACGCAGTCATAAACACTTTACACGCAGATAAGTTAATCTACATGTTATCAAAATGAAATATATGAACACAATTTAATACCATACTGCATCACAATCATTTATCTACTACATCACATACAACCATAGTCATTCAGAATGATTAACCTAGACTAAAAGCTGATAAACAATCATGATCTAGAATATAAACTATCACAATTTCTAAACATACCCTAACCTATACACACCCAAAATAAACAAGAATGTACCTCATTACTTCTTTAAAAAAGCTGCATTAATATTACCCAACACATTCTGCACATACACTAACTTAAACTCAGACAACCTGCATTAACTTTAAACAAACACGCACACATACCCAATTTTAGACATTCTGCGTGAACGCTGACCTAGTCTCACATCTGATAAAATAAGTATGTACTTCATTACTTCTATAAACACACGCAGACATAAACAATTTTAAATGCCTAATACATTATGTGTGAACAATAACTTATACTCACATCAGATAAAACAAGTATTTACTGCATTACTTATATAAACAAACTGCATTAATTTTATCCAAACACGCAGACATAACCAATTTTAGGCGCCTACGTAATTTTAGGCGCCTACGTCTTTTCTGTGTGTAAAATAATGTAGACAAACACCCGATAAAACAAGTATGTACTGCATTAACTATATACACAACCTGCATTAACTTTAAATTTTTACCTTACCTAGAGTCACAATCGATATACAAGCCCCTATTGCATAACTTCTTTATTACAATTACAAAAACTACATCATTAGCATTCAAATTCAAATACAAATACTTTTCGTGGCCACATAAAACAGATCCGCCTAACTCTAATCAACAACATATTTCCAACTAACATCTACCTACTAAGATCAAACCTCATATTTCAAATTAAAAATACCTAATCAAACATCATATTTCAACTAACATTTCGGCTAAACTAATCAAACCTCATATTTCAAATTAAATATACCTACTAAATCTTTTGTTTTAAGCAACTTTTTTAGTAATTAAAACACACATAAAAAAGCTTTTAAGCACATAAATCTCAATTAAACTAACCTAATCTAATTTATAAGCATCTATCATATAAGTATTGCATCAAATCAGTACAACAAATGATTAATCTAACCTAATGTAACTTTAAATGACATAAACACGAAATCAGTATTTTTATGCTTGATATGATGATGCAATAAAAATTTTAGGGTTTCAAATGCACTTACATGAAGGCATAAGGCTTTTCAAATTCGTCTTCCCCATAGATATGTTGAAGTTAGATCATCGGAAGAAAAGATGAGTTGATAAAAATGATTCGATTAAAACAGAAGATTTGATGTTTAAGAGAGAAACAAATGAGTGTGAGTGTAAAAAGTGTGAGGAAATGACGGTTTATGTGTAGATGTCAAAAACGACGACGTTTGATACGTCGGTTTATTTTTCAATTACAACACCTTTGCCCCTCAAGTTTTAATTATTTACAATACTACACTTCCACTTTTTTAGTCTATTAAATGTAATCCAACATTTTACTCTATCACAATATAAAATTGAATATTTTACTGCATCACTATGTAATTTTTAATGCATGACAGTGTAAATTTATTACATTAATAAATTAATTTTAATGTAATAATAATTTACTTTGTTTGTATTACAATGTAATTTACAATTATAATATTAATCCTAATGCACGTCATATTGTTATGACGAAGTATGTGTATTTGAAGTGGCTAATGAGACTCAAAATGTATTCAATAGTTAACACATTACATTCTTTGGGAAACATTTGAAGTTAAAAATATGATTTTTAAATCAACTTATCTTGAATCATGTTTCTTAGCTTGGATAAAAGATATTTTATTATCTTAAATTAGTTAAACAATTATTGTAGTAGATCCAAGTCATGAAAACAGTTTAGTCATGTAATGCGAATGTGGTGCATCAAATTAGTAACATGTACTTCATTATAGAATTAATTTATTATGTTTAGTGCAGCAGAGTAAAATGTAATACCTTTTCTTTATAACAATTATCATTTCTTAGAAATCGAATATCCAAATAATTATGTTAAATAAGGAATAATTTAAGGTTTTTTTAATAAAACATATTAAGAAAAATAGATAGTAATTAAAAGAATGTTTTCTAATAAATAAAAAATATTTTCTATTAAGGATCTTTAGCTGAAGAAGAGAGTTGAAATAAATTTAAATGCTTGTATTTAGTTTTATTCCTAATGTAAGGTATTTTATATGCTCAAGTTCATTTAGTTAAATATATGTATGTTTAAAAATCATCTCTAATACTATAATGCATTATGATTAATACTATAATGCACTAGTATTATTATTACACAATGCAGTAGAAAATAAACTATAATGCACTATGAGTGAAACTATAATGTACTAGAAATAAAAGTATATTGCAGTAGGAATATATCTGCAATCCCACTAAAAACAAAGCAACTTTTGCATTTATGATCTATATTCTGTAACAATTTTTTTTCACAATTGAAAAATATTAGAAAAAATATTCAAAGTATTTATTTTGGAGTACTTGATCTCAACCCAGATCTTCTAGGCTGAGAAGCTTGTTGCTTTGGAGCAGCTTTTTCCTTTGGAGTAGCTTGTACCTTGGGCTTCTTGGATGCAGGTTCATTTGTACAAGTTCTTTTGTTGTGTCCTTCCTTACCTCCACACAAACCACAAGTCCTCCTCTTTGCTAGTTCTTTAGCTGTCACTTCAGCCACATGCTTCATTCTTGAAAAGCAACCCGTACCTTTAACTTTGCTAAGATTTGGATTTCCAATAAGTACATTTTTAGGCTCATCAACACCAAGCATAACACTCATTACAGCTTTGCTACTCACTTTCGGAACCGTTGGTACATCAATTTCTGCTTGATTCAGCAACTCTTTCATCTTGTCTTTGTATATATGCAACTTGTCCAAGTCATGTACCAAACGATCAATAGAAGATTCAAAAATCTGATAAAGCTCTAAGACTTCACTCTGTACTACATCTGATGCACCAGTGATTCTACGACGATCAAAACTTGAAGGCTTCACATTCTTTAACCAGCGTTTATGTAAGTAGTTTTTTGGAAACTCCTTCACATTATTCATCCTTAAAACATAAAACGCGTGACGACATAAAAGCCCATAAGCCTCGTAACGATTACAGCTACAATGAAGCTTCATCTCAGACTTGCAAAACTCAACCTAGAAACAAAAAAGTATTAGAAATGCAGTATATACTCTACTATAATGCACTAAATTTATAAAATATAAAGTAGTAAGATATTTATATCTAAAATGCAGTAGATTATAAGGTATAATGCAGTACGATGAAAAGTATAATAGATAAGGATGTTAACATAAAAAAATTTAAGAACACCAGCTAATGAAGAAGAATATAAGTTTGTGATGCACTACATCTATTGCATTATAGTTTGTATTTGAAGATAAGATAGCAAAATTTTATGAAATGTGTGGTATATATTTTCATATAAAATAAGATGGTTTAGATGAACTGAACATGGATGATTATTATGAATTACAGCTAATGAAGAAGAATATAAATTTGTGATGCACTACATCTTCTGCATTATAATTTGTATTTGAAGATAAGATAGCAAAATTTTTAGTTCATCTAAAATAAGATGCTATAAAATCTACTAATCAACTTACTTCATTATGAGTTTTGAAATAAACTTATAAACTATAAAGCAGTAAGATATTTATAAAGTAGAATGCAGAAAAATTTAAACTAATAATGCAGAACGATATAACTAAAAACATTTTGAAACAATAAATTCACAAAATCGTGGATGGAATTCATACCTGATAGAAAGGAAATTGGTCTGAACCCTTAAAAATATGATACTGGGTATCACGAACCGAATATGTTTCTGTATTCTCAGTTTGAACAACGGACAAAGCAATACAATACTTATACGAAGCAAACATCTCATCTTGCACATCAAAAAAAAGTGTTCTAGTATATAACTTGCACGCTTCTTTCTCCATTGGAAGATCTGTTTTGAAAGCTGGTATTTTGTATCT